>VDFB02000002.1:173489634-173515943 GCA_007258455.2 Sequoia sempervirens
GCAACAATAAATTTTATCCCTACATGTTGGCTTCAACAAAATAATAAAATGAATATAAACTATCAGCCCAAAATACTAAATATTATTAATGTCAATCAACCAAGGTCGGCCATAACTTAGTGAAGACCCAAATCAACATCTCCAATGTGAAAACACTTCAATTAATTATGCCTCGAAGATCGACAACATGCTACAACCACCTGTCGGCCAAGAACAAGAAAAACATGAACGCATAAGAGAAAATCGCCAACCACAAGCACAACGATCAATACAGACGTGCAACAATGATAGAGAAAAATATAGAAGCATCCACAAACATTTGAATCACCAAAGAAGCATCCACAACAACTAAATTAATTGAAATCACATCACCTTCAATCAAGAACACCAACTGAAGCAACATAAAAAACTATTAGAATGAAAATCTTCATAACTCGATCAAATCTTCACGTGGATCTCTAAAACTTGACGTGGATAAACTAGATACACTCATAAACAAACCCTTTAGTCCACAACCTCTAATCATCAACGTACAAAACTTACTGACATACTGAACTTCACTTCACCACTGATAACCCGCAACTCATCTCATTACAATTTTCTCAATATCCTCAACATATACAACTTCTAATGAAGTAATCCTAATAGTGTTGACGTCAATGACAACCACATATTAACAACATAACCACAACATCCAACAATCTCCCCATTTGGAATTGATGGCAACACATGATGTGAGAAACACCATCAACGTAGCTAACTCTTGACACTTACTCCCCCTTAGATTCTGACTCATTTTCTCCTCAACTCTTCCACATGGTCTTCTCCCCACAAGGCTCTTCTCCCCTGATAATTTATAGTTTTTCACATGACTCTTCTCCCCCTTTGACATCAATGACAAAGATCTCTAAGCTCCACACAAACTCTGAACCACATAACTGAGCATCTGAACATCTGACTACTCCCCCTGCATAGCAGCCACCACAACGTCAATCCAGATCAAGAGATGACTTTGAAATGCACAGAGTGATGCAATGCAATGCATCCTTAGTTCTGATTATGAGGTCACCGCTAACTTCCCTCTGAGATACTCAAAAGTATCCTTAGGCAACAACTTGGTAAAGATGTATGCAGTCTACTCCTTAGTAGGCACATACTCCAGTCTAACTTCCTTTTCACTCACCTTCTCTCTGAAAAAGTGAAACTTAATAGATATATGCTTTGTCTTTGAATGTAGCACCAAATTCTTAGAAATGTTAATAGCTATTGAATTATCATAATAGGCTCATTATACACAACTCTGATATCCTTCGACATTTGTTTCATCCATAGGACTTGAGTACAATTGTTAGCAACAGCAATGTATTCAACCTCTGCAGTAGATAAGGAAATGGCATTTTGCTTCTTACTTAACCATGAAATCAACTTCTTACCCAAGAAAAATGCTCCACCACTAGTACTTTTTCTATCATTTACATCTCCTGCCCAATCAGCATCAGTAAAGGCACTCAAAGTAAGATCATCATCTTTAGGATACCATAGGCCAAAGTCAATTGTCTGCTTCAAGTATCTGAAAATTCTCTTCACAACAGTCACATGAGATTCCTTCGGATCAGCTTGAAATCTTGCACCAATACATGCAACATTCATGATATCAAGCCTAGTTTGAGTTAAGTACAAAAATGCACCAATCATTGATCTGTATCTAGTTTGATTTGCCTTCGGAGAATCATCTTCTGTTGTCAACTTGCATCCAATCACCATGGGTGTACTAACTGGCTTTGAATCTTCCATACCAAACTTCTTCAACAATTCCTTCACATACTTGGGCTGAGATATAAAAATACCTCTTTCTAACTGAGAATTTGCAATCCCAAAAAGAATTTCATCTCACCAATCATTGACATTTCAAATTCACTCTTCATCTCATTAGCCAAACTTCATGCACAAACCATCATCTCCTCAAAAAATGATACCATCAACAAAGACTTCAACAATCAAATCTTTATTACCATTCTTGAAATACATATTACTATCAACAATACCTTTGTTAAATCCAAGCTTCAACAAATACTTGTCCAATCTGGAGTACCATGCTCTAGGGGCTTGCTTGAGTCCATACAATGCTTTCTTCAACCGACACACCATATCTCCCTTATTAGTCAACTAAAATCCATCAGGTTGCTCAACATACACCTCTTCTTCCAATTTGCCATTTAGAAAAGCTAACTTGACATCCATATGATAAACCTTGTAGTTCTTGTAGGCAGCATAGGCAAGAAATAATCTTACAGCTTCAATTCTAGCAATAGGGGCAAAAGTTTCTTCAAAATAAATTCCTTCCATCTATGAATATCCTTTGCATACCAGTCTTGCTTTGTTTCTAACCACTTCTCCTTGCTCATTCAGTTTGTTTCTAAAGACCCATTTAGTTCCAATGACATTCTTATCCTTAGTTTTGGGGACAAGAATCCATGTATCATTCTTCTCAATTTGTTTTAGTTCCTCTTTCATTGCTTCAACCCAATGCTCATCTTTACATGCTTCGTTCACACTAATAGGCTTAGTCTTTGAAATCAAGCAGTATTCTTCTGCAATCTTTCTCCTAGTCTGGACACCTTTGTTCTTATCACCTACAGTCTGATATTCTGAATGATTCAATCTTACATACCTCAAAGTCCTCTTAGGTTGTTCTTCAACTTTAGGCTCTTGTGTTCTCTCTTCTGCAACTTCATTGGTTTCTTCTTCCTCTTGATTTTCTTGATCCACCAGAATGTTTTACACTTGAATTGTAATCTGAACTTGCTTTCCCTTGTTTGTACTAACATTCTAATCATCAGAATCATATCCACAGGTTCTGGATGGTGTACCTAAGTCTTCATCAACCTTTACATTTGCACTTTCAACCATTTTACTCAATCTTTTATTGTAACACAAGTAGGCCTTGCTATTAGTAGAATAACCCATAAAGATACCTTCATCACTCTTAGCATCAAACTTTCCTATATCTTCATCTCTTCTAATATAACATTTTATTCCAAATATCTTGAAATATTTAACAGTAGGCTTTTGACCAGTCCATAGCTCAAAAGGGGTCTTACTAGTATCACCTTTGATTTGTACCCGGTTGAGTGTGTACACAGGAGTACTCACAACTTCTCTCCAGTAGATATGAGGGAAATTTCCTTCCAACATCATAGTTCTAGCAACATCTTCAATTGTTTTATTCTTCCTTTCCACAACTCCATTTCGTTGAGGAGTTTGCAATGCAGATAATTGTCTCTTTACTCCATGTTCTTCATAAAATGAATTAAATTCACCAAAAGTGAATTCGACACCTCTATTTGATCTCAAAAATTTAATCTTTAGACCTGCCTCTGTCTCAACCATAGCCTTAAAGGTCTTGAACTTTTCCAGTGCTTCAGATTTCTCCCTTAAGAAGGTAACAAACACCATTCTTGAATAATCATCAATGAGTAACATGAAATACCTGTAACCTTGTAAACCTCTAACCTTAGAGGGACCACACAGATCGGTATGCACAAGTTCCAAAAATTCATTTGAACAATGTTGTTTGCTTCGAAATGAAATTCTAGTTTGCTTTCCTATCTGACATTCCTTGCATATGGCATTAGTAGGTTTCACCAACTTAGGTAGATCTCTCACAACCTTAGTAGAACTTATCTTGACAATATTATCAAAGTTAACATGACACATTCTCCTATGCCATAACCAACTTTCATCAACTTGAGCAGTCAAACAAATTTTACTAGTAGAACTCAAGTGAAAGCTATTACCTTTTATTTTTGTACCTAATGCAATTACTTTTCCAGAACTTAGTATTCTGCACTTTCCATCCTTGAACTGAAGATTGTATCCCTTATCAACCATCTGACCAACACTTAAAAGATTATGCTTCAAGCCTTCCACATACAAGACATCATCAGTATTATGCTTACCATCAAGAGAAATGCATCCTCTGCCATGGATCACACCAGCTATATTATCACCAAATCTCACAACACCACCATCATACTTTTCCAAGCTCACAAACTTACTTTTATCTCTTATTATATGATGTGAACATCCACTATCAATCACCCATTCATCTTTCTCTTCAACTCAAGTAGCTAGGGCTTTCTCCACATTTGTACAACTAGCAGATTCAATAGATACAGGATTGTTTTCCTTGATAGCAATAAATACCCATTCATCATCACTTCTATTTCCTTTATCAAATTCATCATCTGTCACACCTTCATCAGCAACATAGTAACACTTCTTTTGAAATCTAGGCTTGCTATGTCTTGGTTTAGGAATTCTTTCCAGACACCTTGATGCAAAATGGCCTATCTTATTACAAGAAAAACATTTAAGAGGCGATTTTCCTTCATACTTACCTTTTCCTCTTGGTACTCTTTTGACAATAAGTGCTTCCAACTCTCTTTCTTCTTCTTCAATCTGTCTGATTTCTTCCTCATACTTGAATGTCTTTCTAGTTGAACTCTCACCCGGATCATATTTGTGTCTATCTCTTCCGGAAGTAGTAGCCTTAAATGTAGATTCAACCTTAGGAAGGGCATCACCAAATTCACTCAACTCAAAAGCAGTAAGCTTACCAACCAACATGTCTCTAGTTACATTTGTTACAGTCTAGAGCTCTTCAATAACGCTAGCTTTGACTTTGTAAGAATCAGACAAGGATCTAAGCACTTTAGCAACAATCTCTGATTCGTCTATCTGTCCACCAACACATCTAATACCACACACAAGTTCATTCACTCTTGGCATAAAAATAGTAATGTTTTCATTATCACCCATTCTCAACTTTTCGTATTTTCTTTACAGACTTTGCAACTTAGCAATCTTCACATTAGTATTACCTTCATACAAGGTTTCCAACTTTTTTTAGATCTCATAAGCAATATTTAGATCCATAACATTTATCATCTCAGAATCAGTCAAGGCACTCAACAATGCTTCCTTAGCCTTGATATTATACTCAACATCTCTAATCTCAACAGTAGTATTAGGACCATTCTGAGGAATAACATACCTATTACTTGTAATGCTCTAGTAGGGTTCACCAATGCATCTCAGATAGCACTCCATTTGAGTCTTCCATAGAGAATAATTTTTTCCATCAAATATCAGACTATCCTTCTTGTAAGTTGCCATCCTGGATCACCTCAAGCTGTTAAACTTCTTCCAAGGAACCTGCTCTGATACCAATTGTTGGAAACACAAGGGAAACCAATTGAGAGGGGGGGTGAATCAATTGTCACCAAATTTAAAACTTATCCAACTCATAAACATTATTCTTTGACCTGATTAATAACCATGAAAGCATAATTCATCAACACATTAGAAACACACATAACACCAATATTTTTTACGTGGAAATCTTGTTAGGGGAAAAACCACGGTGGAGGTCAGTCCACAAGATTATACCCTGTTAAAAGTATAAAGAAATGAAAATATGGGGAATGCACTTGCATTTAGGCATGTTGCCTAGAGCTCACTACTCAATTACATGGCTAATTGCACAAAGGAAGACACACTATCTTACATGAAGAATCGAATTACATCCACAAGGATTTGAACTGATAGAATAGCATCTGCTAATGCCTAATCAAAGTTTCAGTTAAGCACATGAACACTTCTTTACTTTTCTTCACTCTTCTTCACACTCTGCTTTGCCTTCGAATGGTTTAAATCAATATTTGCACATATACACACAGAAGCACACACTAGCATACACTCGCACACTTGAATTTGAATAAACAATAGCTCTTATATATCCACAATAAGAAATTTCATCCCTACATGTCGGCTTCTACAAAATAATAAAATGAATATAAACTATTAGCCCAAAATACTAAAGATTATTAATGTGAATCAACCAAGGTCTGCCACAACTTAGTGAATACCCAAATCAACATCTCCAATGTGAAAAAACTTCAATTAATTACTCCTCAAAGATCCACAACACGCTACAACCACCATGTCGGCCAAGAACAAGAAAAACATGAACACACAAGAGAAAATTGCTAACCACGAGCACAACGATCAATGCAGATGTGAAACAACAATAAAGAATGATCTAGAAGCATCCAAAAACATCACGAATCACCAAAGAAGCATCCACAACAACTGAACTAACTGAAATCGCATCACCTTCAATCAGGAACACCAACTGAAGCAACAAAAAAACTGTCAGAATGAAAATATTCATAACTCAATCAAATCTTCATGCAGATCTCTAAAACTTGACGTGGATAAACTAGATACACTCAACAACAAACCATTTAGTCCACAACCTCTAATCATCAATGTACAAAACTTACCAACATACTAAACTTCACTTCACCACCGACAACCTGCAACTCATTTCATTACAATTTTCTCAATCCTTGACATATACATCTTCTAATGAATTAATGCTAATAGTGTTGACATCAATGACAACCACATATTAGCAACACAACCACAACATCCAATAGTAGTCCTATAATACATTGTATGGGACCTAAATCCTCCCTCTCATGGAAGGGGAGGTCTACAAAAACACTAATCATGTTGTTCTTGATTATGGTCTTGAAACTACTTGCGGGTCTCTTATGAATTCCCTTATATCTCCTCCACAATATAGGCATTATCCATAACAAGATGAGGTTCCCTAGATCACCCATATGTATGGGACCTAAAATGAAAATTTGTATCCCCCTAATAAAATAATTTATGAGAATATTCTCATCCTGAAGGTAATCCACATTCTTCAATAATTCTAGTAATCAAATTTTATACTACACTACTATGAACCCTCTCTAATGTAGATCATGACGGTTGTTGATACACCTTATAAAAAATGATCCAAAAAATATTATGCTCTAAATCACTCCAATAAGGAATCCCATGATAAGGTTTCTAGTAAAAGGTGGTACTTTTGCTCCTCCTAATGCCACTAGATAGAAGTGATACCTCTCTAAAGGTGGATAGTGAACATGCCTTTAGGTTGTTGTCATATGCATGCAACCCAAAACACTTGTCAAGGCTAAGGGGATAAGACCCTACCTCCATTCTATCAATCAATTCTACAAACATATAAGGTTTCTTTCATAGTAACTCTCTCATATAATCCCCTACATCATGTGATACTCTCATTTTTCCTAACACCACTTGTTGAACTTGAGGTGTTAGGTCATAAGGGACCAAATCTACACCAAACTCATTAAATTGATCCTCTCAAACATGAGGGATTCTATAGCACTCCTTGTACTCATAAGCATGATCATCTATAGAATGCTAAGATTGATCCATGTGAGAAGCATCTAATATAAGTGGCAGTCTATTTTGTAGCACCCTTATCAAGTATTGCAATGTATATAAAATTTGTAGACCAAGGTTTGGTGATGGATCCTAATGTGTAACCTTTGATGGAGATGGATTTGAATGCGATAGTCAAGAGTGGGCCCCTTTTGAAGTGCTATTGCGAGCGCACCCTCTCTTTAATCTAGGTGGTATCTTACATTGATAAGATGTCAAAGTTTAATAACATGTCTTTAACACTTGTCTCCCAAAGTTTCAATATTGAAACCCTACTCTGATACCAAATATCAAGCCCATGTTTCCACATAGAAATGAAAAATTGAGCGATAGTTTTTATTAAATAATACTTAATTAGCTTGTATTGCACTTACATGTGATAGAGTAATAACACTCATTGATGTTGCAAATGCAATGTTACAAGAACACACCTCTCGAAAGTGAGAGAGGAAAATAATATGAGTAGGTGTCGTGGAACCTATTTCGCATAGCTTGTGAAGATGATGGTAACTTAATTAGAGTTTGGCATCTATACCTAAGATGCTTCAAGGGAGGACCTCCTTGAGGTACAAACCCCTCTAAGATCCTATGTGGTAGCAAAATGTTTGCACTTCCAAGACATAACCTAGCACCTATAACTAATAGAAACCCTAACTAAATTGATATTGTAATTCAAATATGGAAGAATTTGACTAACTAAATAAATGATAAAAAAGAGCAATTAAATGCAACTAGAGAATAATTAAATCATATGATATACTTAAATTTAAATTATACTATTTGCAATTAAATTCTAACTACATCAAAGGTTTACAAGTTCTAATAATATGCAAAATTTAATTAAAATGAGAAAGTATGGAATCTTCATTCTTAAATTGAAATTTAATTTTTTCCTAAAATTAATTTTTGAAATAAGCATGTGCATGTAGTTTAAGAATTTAGAATATTATTACCATAGTTATTTTCCATTATGGATTATTCTCTATTAATGTGTAAGTGAATATTCATAATTTTAGTAACTTTTATAGTTGAAATTGTAAGATTACTATGTAAGTTAATTAACTAGAATATTGTATTATGATTGTCTCATATATATATATATATATAGGCAAAAGTGGTAAGCCACTATAATTATATTAATATTAAAATATAGATATTACAAAATCCTGGTTTAGGCAAGCATACCGGCGGGAAAGAACCAGGAAGAAAACCGGTTATAGTTCGAGAAAATACAAAAAATTCCTAGACTACTTTACATTGACAGACGACAGCCCCTCATGATTTGCAATTATCTGTCCTTCCACAAGCTACCAGGGGGAAATATTGTTATCATTATGTTCCTGATATTAATCCAACAGTTTCTTCGCAAGAGTATGATTGTAAGCATAAGCATGTGTAGGATGAAGGTTCGGTAAATGACCCTTGAAGAACAGGGAATAAGTTAGCTTCTTTTTAAACAATGTTTCAATATTTTGGTTGTGGGCAATTTTGTAGTCAGAAATTTTTGTCGACTATGTGGATAATTCAATATAATTTGGATAATGTAGTATGTGGATAATGCAATACAATGTCATGCAAAAGGGTGAATTACAAAATTTGTATTTACTATGTATTTTGAATATGTAATGGGTCAAGTGTTAGACAAAATGGGTCTTGTATTTTAAATATGTAAAGGGTACTCAAGGCTATATTTGAATATGTAATGGGGTCTGTATTTTGGTAATGTATGGGGGAATGTTTTTTTGCAATGTAAAAGGGGGATGTCGTCTATCAATGTAAAGAGGTTTCCTCAGAATGTAAAAAGGGGCTATTGTCTGTCAATGTAAAGTAGTCTAGGAATTTTTGTATTTTCTCGAGCTATAACCGAGGGTTTTCTTCCTGATTCTTTCCCATCAATATGCTCGCTTGAACCAAGATTTTGTAATATCTATATTTTAATATTAATATAATTATAGTGGCTTACCACTTTTGCCTAAAAAAAAATTTGAAATAAAATTAAATTATGAAATTATTTTTTCGTTTTTAAGTTGATATTTAATTTTTTCCTAAAATTAATTTTGAAATAAAATAAAATAATGAAATTATTTTTTGAATTTAATTTAATTTGCTACAATACTTTATCAAAACTAGATTAATTAACTAACATTTTTCTAATTAACTAATTGAAGGTTCACAACAAATTTAAATAATTAAATAGTACAATAAATTACACATCTAAGGTATTAATTATCTTAACAACAATAAATTACAAATTTATCTAAGGATTTCACTTTTCTAAAATCATAATGGCTAATCCCATCCAATGAACGATTAATTACCCCTAAATTCACTTAAGAGCCCTAAACTCGGAGCAACACTAAGAACCCTAAATTCAACCTTTAAAGGGTCACTCCCTCACATTTCTCACACATTTCAAATTGCAAATGGAGGGAGAAGCAAAGGGATGATGAGAAAAGGAATTCTCATATATTTTTTGGTTGACAATTATAAGTTTTACAATATTCTCTTCTTTCTTTTTCCATTTCCTTTTGAAATATAAAATAAAAACATTATAATATTTATAATGTTATCATAATTTATATATAATATATTTAATATATACAATCTTTTTTTTTTTTTTAAAAAGAGGGTAAAAACTTTATTGAATATCATAAACTAGCATTACAACCAAGGCGAGGGCAGAAGCCCAAAAAAGAACAAGGACAAACAATCAAAAACAAACTCAATCAACACCCCCACTGTCCACAGCAAGAGCCCTCTCCAAATCCGGCCTAAGCTCCTGAGGGATCTGATCCCAATCATCTATCCTCCAATTCTCCAAGCGCTCAGAAGCCCACTTGGCCAGACAATCAGCTGTCCCGTTCCAATCACGAGGAATATGGACAAAGGATACCCTTTCCATAAGATTACCAATCTGCAAGATTTGTTGCACCAGAATAGCCAACTGCCAATTCACATCCGATGTCCTCCCTTGATTGAGTAAATTAACCAGAACCTGAGAATCAGATTCACAAATAACCCTGCGCCACCCCAACTCATAGGCCTTCTCCAAGGCATACAAAATCGCCCAACCTTCCATAAGGTTGATAGTCTGCGACCCCTTATGAATGGAAAAGAGAAAAACCACTGAGCCAACAAAATCCCTGCCGACCCCACCAACACCAGCGGGGCCAGGATTTCCTCTAGAAGAGCCATCAGTATTCACCTTCAAAACTCCCACAGGGGGAGGAAGCCAGTGCCCCTGCCGCTGGACACGCTGCCCCATCTGCCTACCTTTCTGGCCACAAGGCACTAAAGGGGTTAATCCCTGGATGCCCAGACGGGCCACCAACTCCGCATCTTTCTTCTCCAGCGGTAGCTCCACATCCCCCTTGACTTGAATAGTCTCCTGAATCATCCCAAGAACTCTAAACCACACCTGTTGAACCTGCAACAATTCCCCACTGAAAATCCTCCTATTCCTTTCCAGCCAAATCTGCCACAACAAGAAAATAGGTCCCGCCTGCCAAGCATCCTATAAAAAAGAGGCCCTCAAGGGAGGTCTGCCCAAGCTAGACCAAAAATCCAGTAAGGAGGAAGCATGAACACAGGGACTATTCCACACACTCCACCAAGAATGCCAGAGTTGCACAGCAAAAGGACACCGAAAGAACAGATGTGAAGAGTCCTCCTCACCTTCCCCACACAACACACACTTAGACGGGCCCTGGAACCCGCGCTTTTGGATATTATCCCAGGTCAAACACTTGTTCCAAGCCAAAATCCAAGCAAAGCAGTTACACTTCGGCCAAGAGAACTTATTCCAAACTTTCTTCCACCAAGGAACTTCCTCCCCCACAAACCTTTGAGTAAACAATCTCCGATAACCAGACGCAACCGTGTAATGACCCTTCGGATTAGGAGACCAAGCAAGGATATCCCTGTCCCGGAGGGGATTGCATTGTCTTCCCAAAAGAATATTATGCAGAATCCTACATTCCCCCACCAAACCATTCACCGGCCACTCCTCAGGAGTCTTCCACCTAGCACTCACGAGCTGACTCTGAAAAGAAAGCATCTTAAAATCACTTACCCTCGTCTAACCAGCATCATTGAAAATCCTACTCAGGGCCATCAAGTCGGGGAACTGAGTTAGGATGGGGGGATGACCATCCCAAGAGTCAAACCAAAACTGAACCTCCATTCCACTCCTACAAATCCAAAATAAGCCCTCCTTGACAAGCGCAACACCCTTCTTGAGAGTAGCCCAAATAGCCGAACCCTTACCCAACAAGGGGTAGCGAGGGATATCTTCCCCATAAATACCCTGAAAGTACTTATAGGAAAGGGTCCTGGCCCAACACCTATCCTTCTCTGTGCACCATCTCCAGTAAAGTTTCGCCGCCAAAGCCATCCCTGCCAGAGAGGAGCACCTCAACCCCAAACCACCAAGCTGCTTAGGACAACAGACAGTATCCCATCTAACCAGACTCCATTTGGAAGACAACAAACTACCAGCCCACAAGAATTGTCTCGCCAGAGAGTCCAATTCCAAAACAAAGCCTTTCGGGGCCACCTGAAGCATACACCGATAAATAGGAAGAGCTTGGACCATGGACTTCAGCAACTGAACCCGCCCAACAAAGGACAACCATCGGTTGGTCCAGTGCGTAACCTTCAAACGAAATTTATCCAAAATAGGCAGCCATGAATCCTTCGTTAACTTTCCCACCGTGATAGGAACCCCAAGGTAAGACAGAGGAAGAGTTCCAATCTGAAAACGGAGAAGCTACGCAATTCTCCTCTGGATAGGATCCAGAGTATTAAAGAAATAGATGGAAGACTTGTCCTCATTAATTGATTGACCAGAAGCCTCCAGATACAAATCCAACACCCTGCGAATATTCGTTGCCTCACGAATAGTAGCCACTCCCATCAAGGCAGTATCATCCACAAATTGCAAGTGAGACTGAGGGGGTAAATCCCCTCCCCACCGCCACCCCTGAATAAGGCCCAGCTCCACCTGACGTCTCAGAAGGCGGCCCAAACCTTCCACCATCAAGATAAACAGGTAAGGGGAAAGAGGGTCCCCTTGCCTTATCCCGCGAGAGGCTTCAAACAACTCAGAATGCTCCCCATTAGTAAGAACAGAAAAGGAAACAGACGTGATGCAACTCATGACCCATTGAATCCAATCATCACCAAATCCAAAAGTGGCCAAAACCTTCTGAAGAAAAGACCATCGAACCCTGTCATACGCCTTTGCCATATCCAACTTGATAAACATAGCCTTTTCTCTAGAAATGGCCATAGAATGGATGGTCTCCGTGGCTATAACAATACCATCCAAAATTTGTCTACCTTCCACAAAACCACTTTGCTCCTCAGAAATGAGTGATTGCAACCACCTCTTCAACCTATTAGCAATTAGCTTTGAAATAATTTTATACACCACATTGCAAAGGGAAATAGGCCTAAAACGGCTCAACCTATCTGCCCCCTCACACTTGGGAATAAGCGCCAGAAAGGTGGAATTCATGGCCTTTAACATTTGCTTATTTCGTTGTGACTCTTTAACCACCTCTAATAAATCAAGTTTGATGATCTCCCAAAACTCTTGGAAAAATTCAACCGGGAAACCATCAGGGCCAGGGGCTTTTCCTTTCTTCATCTGGAACACCGTCCCCTCCAACTCTTCCAAAGTGATCTCACCCATCAGATCCTCCCTCATCTCCTGAGACACCAACTGGGGGATGCACGAGAGGACCTGAGCTTCCTCCCCTGAACTCCCCTGCCAATCCTCCTTGAAAATGGAAGAAAAATAATGAACCGCCTCATCGGAAATACTCTGAAAGGAGTTCAGAGTCTCTCCCCTGTCCGTGATCAACACAGGAATAGAATTACCATGCCTCCGCGCCTTTACCGAATTAAAGAAGAAAGCATAATTTTTATCCCCTTCCCGAAGCCAATCAATCTGGGCTTTTTGTTTCCAAAAGATCTCCTCCCGCAATTCCCATTCCTCCAAAACCTTCAAAGCCCAAGATTCCTCTTGCATCAAAGGCTCAGTCACCCCATTCTCCCTCATCACCCTAGTAATACCATCCAACTTAGCTTGTGCATCAACCTTAGCTTTAAAGACGTTCCCAAAACATTGCTTATTCCAACGCTTAAGCTTGTACTTGACAAACTGAAGCAGCTTAGTAAAAATATACATTGCCCTGCCAAAGGGTGGTCTACCCTCCCTCCACCATTGAGCCACATAGTCATGGAGATCTGGATCCCGTAACCACATAAGCTGGAATTTGAAGGAGGGCTTGTAGGGCCGGCCAGCCGGGATGACAGAAAGCTTAATAGGCCAATGGTCAGAGCCCCTCCAATCCAGAATCTCTGAGCTAGAGGACCACCTATCACCCACCCAAAAGCAAGAAACCAAAAACCGGTCCAGCCGCTCAGCTATGCAGTTTTCACTAGTCCTCCGATTGTTCCAAGTAAACATACCATTACTAGGCTTGATATCTACAAGATTCAAAACAGAAATATTTTCCTGGAATAGGAAAGCCGAGGCTTCCAATCTTAAGGTACCTCCTCGCTTCTCAGCAATCTCCGTGATAGCATTGAAGTCACCCCCAATAATCCACGGAAGGTAAGGATCCATACTTCGAACATAACGAATATTCGACCACAACAAATGCTTGCCCTGCATGTCCACAGGCGCATAAACGTTGGAAAAAAGCACAGACTCCCCCGAATCATAACAAGAGGCCACCAAAGAGATAGAAGACTTGAAGGACATCCACCACTTAGGGAAAAAAATTTGAGGGTTCCATAAGCAAGCCACCCCTCCAGAGGACCCCTGAGCACCAATGCATTGGCATTCAACATCCCTCCACAGCTTGGGCACTATACCCATCATACCATCCACAGAAAGCTTGGTCTCTTGCAAAAAAAGAATATCAGGAGACTGACATCTAACCAAATTCCGAACAGCTTTTTGTCTAGGGCCACTATTCAAGCCCCTAACATTCCATGATAGAACAATCATTTCAAAGGGCTTGAGAAGTGATAATCCAAAGTCTTGACTGACCCTGACTCCACCAAATTTTCCCCTATCAATTTAATCTTCTCCAAATCCTTTTTCCTACCCAACTTAGCAGCTTTTTCCGCCCCTCCTTTCTTAAGATCTTTTAGCAAGATACCCAAATGAGGAGACGACTTATTGATTTTTCCCCCTTCTGAACCTGACCTTCGCACAGGCTGAGACAAAGCCTCCCTATCCTTCACCACTGCTCCACCTAAAACCTTTTGCGCCTCCGACTGTAGATCTGATTCCAAATGCAAGGTTTCATCCTCTTGTAGAACAGGCGAGACCCTGGGGTATATCCTGTCTTGTCCATAGACTCCCCCATCCAGCACAACACCCTATAATTCTAGACCCACCACCTGCTGGGAAGCTTGCTCCAACTCACTCGCATGCTGCAACTGATCAGAACCCAGAATACCATTATCCAAATCAACCAAACCAGGATTTACTTCCTGCTGGTTAAGACCCTCCAAAACCTCAAATCTATTAAAAGTATCCTCCTCCTACCTCGCTATTATAGTCCTTTTTTGCCCCTTATTTATGTTCTGAGCTTTGACGGGAATAAAGCCATCCTCCCTGGTACCACCACCCTGAATAGGACCCTTGCCCTTATCCACCCTAGGCGGATTGCCAGGAGGCTGAGAAGAGTTAGTCACCAAAGGCTTAGCCCTTGGGCATCTACGCTGTAAGTGACCATACTCATGACACAAACGACATCTAAAAGGTAAGGTCTCATAGTCAAGCTGTTGAACCCATGAGTAAGAACCTGCACTCACTTCTAAAGAGTCTGGCAAAGGTTTACTTAAATCAATTTCCACACAAAACCGGGCAAATGTCATTACCTTTTTGAACTGTGTTTGCTGCGAAGAACCCACAGGTTTACCCAGCAAAGAAGCCAGTAAATGCAAAACATTGTCCCGCCAGCACTCGACTGGGAGCCTCGGGAGCCGAACTCAGACTGGAACTCGACTAGGAATCTCCTCGGCCGGATTGAAGCCCGCATGCCACGGCTTGATAAACAGGCCCACTTGATTGTAAAAATAAGGACCTCCCTCAAAGACCTTGATTCTATCTACCATGCAGTCAAATGAAACCATAAAATAGTTATTTGCTAGGAGCTTAATCTCCATCTCCCCCTCCGGCAGCCAAGTTCTCTGGGCCCAAGCCTTCAAAAATTGCAGCGAAATCTTCAATCCCAAAAATTTACAATACAACGAATGACGTGAGTAGTACTCAATATCATCCGCGAGCATCTCCATCGGGATCACAACATTCGGCCTCTCCTTGCACCGTTCCAGGCATCTGTTAATCTTCGACAACCGAAACCCTCCTGTCGGTCCCGTCTCATTCTTTTCCAAGTTCTGAGAAAATAAATTATTATTGAAAAGGCGTGACCCATGAGGCAAGGGCTTCGAGCCAAAAGCATTTCAAAAGTTCAACTTGGCTCCAAACCCCGACGGCTCCCCATTCTCCATTGAAGAAAAGATCAGAAGCAACGCAACACAACCGAACCCCCAAACAGACTTAGGGTCAAAAAAACCCCACACCAAGGCAAGCACCCCACACACCCCCACCAACAAAGAACAACCCACAAAAACCCCCACAGCACCCCCCAACACCACCACGAGCACCAACACCCCCCGCACAAACACCCCCCGGCACCCAACACCCAAACCCACAGCCCGGGCCAAGCCAAGGCAGGCACCAAGAATCGTCCAGCCCACCCCACCGCAGCCTCAACAAGCAAACCCCAACACATTCGGCAGAAAATGTCCCGCCCACTGCACACAGCGCCGCTAAAGGCACCACAGCCCACCCCGGAGCCCGCAGCAAGCCCAACCAACGACCAAAATAGCACCCAAACAGCCGACAAGACCCCCCCCCCACAGCGCACAGCACGCAGAACAGGAAAACGAGCTAGGGCACGGGTGCCCTAATATATACAAATTTTTATTAATATTATGAATATTATTTAATTTGTTAATATAAAAATATGTCTACATTAATTATGGGTTAAAAATATGTGAGTCACTATGAACAAGAATTTTCGAGACAATCAAAGGATTCAATTCAAATAGGAAATCATAATTAATAACCCTAATCCAATAATCAATTAGACCTATTACGAATGAAGCATGTGCACAATTCAAATGAGAGTAATCAAAGAGAACATAAATCAAATAAAACCAATTTAACCTACTTTACCTCACTTGAAAACGCCTAGCCTTAGTCCATTGTCTAAAGTATAAGAACTATGCTTTTTGTATGGTATGTGGATTGTTCATAAACATAGCATAACCTAGTTGTGCAAAAGCAAGATGAACTGAGTATAGTTTGGTTGTTGATCCAAGGGACTTGGATGCAAATTCGATGAGGGATTGAATGATCAAAAGATGTTTGATTTATGTGATTTTAAGACATGAGATCAACGATGTGAGATGTGAAATGAGATCCACAGATGAGGATTGATAAAAGATAAAGATGATCATGCATGAGTTTGTATGGAAGATGAAGTGAAGTTCACTCACTAAATTTAGCAAAGTCGCTAAATTTAAAAGATAACTAAATTTAGGATTAGAAGACTAAAGATGGTATAATTAGAAAAGTAAATAAAATAAATATTTTATTTATTTTAGAGGAATATGCAAACTAAATAAATTATATAATTTATTTAATTTTGGAGGAATAATTAGCTAATTAAAATAATCAAGAAAATATTTAATTATGAGAGATGAGAAAAATGAATGATTCTTTAATTAAAAACTATTTAATTGTGTGGATAAGAAAGAATGCATGATTCTTTAATTAGATAATCATTTTATTAATTATGTGGATAAGAAAGAAAGCATGACTCTTTAATTAAATAATTTAAAAATATTTAATTATATGGATAAGAAAGAATGCATGATTATTTAATTAAATAATTAAAAAGTTATTTAAAAAGAATATTTAAAATTATTAAATAACTAAAAATTATTTAATTAAAGGTGATGGACAAAAAATGATGAAGTAATCAAATAATTAAAAATTATTTAATTAATGGAGGGAAATGGGTTAATTTAGTCAAATAATTGGAAATTATTTAATTAAGAGTGATGAAAGGGGTGATGAGTGATAATGACTGAAAATGATGAATAAGAAGAATGTGATGATGATGAGAAATGATGAATTAAAAGAATTTGTTGATATTTTTAGGTATCTACATTTTGCCCCTCTTTGACACAATGTACCTATTGTGTTGTTTCAAAGAAATGTTGATTTGGAAAAAATTGGTGATAATGATACCTCACTATGAACTAGTGGACAAAGGAATGATGGATAGATGGTAGGTGGCCCCCTCAAGAGGTTGGTTGGGGAAAAATATTTTTTGGGTTGGGCTCACGACAGGTAAACAAGATAGGTTCAGTGAAGATGGGGACAAAAATTAGACTCGGGGCTTAAATGTTTAGTCATCAATTTGAGTGTAATAAATGATATATCAATGAAGTTCATCAAATATGTCAAAGTAGGAATAATGCCTTTGGTACAAGAGACGATGCTTTTGATACCTGACATGACACATTTGCATGTGTTGAGTCATATTTGAAGATGTGAAGTCATTTTTGACAAAGTGCGACACATTTAATCTTTGGTTGAATTTGTTATGGATGTCGTGATGCATATGATTGTGTTAAAGTGACGTTTTTGATAAATGACTCACAAATGAGTTAGATAAAGCGACACTTTTGATTTTCTAGCTCGTATATGATTGGAAAATACCTTGTCATATCGCTTTTGAAATAGAGAGCTACAAATTTTGGACTTTTTGGGTTGAAGATGATTTAGCATGGAAGAAAAAATGAGTGTGAAATAAATTAGTTAGTATGAATAGATAAATAGATTTTGGATGATGATGGATATATAAATAGATGGATAGATGGATAAAAAAATGATGTTGATCAAATATCGATGAAAGTTATAGTTATTGAGATGATTTTGGATTTTATTGAAAAATAAGATGAGAAGAATGATATTTATTTTTCTTTTGTTATGTTAAAAAATATAGAGATAAATCCTTATTTTATAGCAAGTAGACACTATGCACCAAGGTATAAAAAACCAGGGTGGTGTCATATCTATTGCATGAACTTTGACTATGTAAATAAATAGTTGTATCCTTATTCATACTATACATACATAAAACCTTGTTTGATCATGTGAGAAAATGAAACTCAAAGCAAGTGAGGCTTATGCACAAAAGGTATAAAGAACCTGATATGCAAAGATCGTTTGTATTGCCTAAAACTATCCCTACACACACAAGGCAAGTATTCACCATTGTATTATTAAAAGAACATCCCACAAACATAGCAAATGAAAGTAAAGACTATGCCCCATTATGTACTCCTCTAGACACCAAGATATTGAAGATCAACGTGGCTTCGAGTGAGCGATGAAAAGAGACAAAAGATAAATCAAAAGAAAAAAATGACTAACAAAAAATATCAAAGTTGTCATATCTCTTTCCAAAGAGATTATTGTTGTTATCGAAGGTGGTGCATATTTAAGGAAAGATATATCCATTAAGGTAGTTGTTTGGATGATGATTTAGATGATGATTTAGGCAATTGAAATGGAGGTATTGAGGTTGTCCTGCTAATGATCGATGCTTACAATTTTTCATGAATGTTCTAGATTTTGATGATTGATGTATTTGCTTCTACTTACTTCGTCAAAGATGAGTTTGACGATAGGTTTATTATGGGCAATGATTTTGTTGTGGATGGGCGATTTGTGACAAATTTTTTTGGTGAGTTTTTTTTGGATTTTTTGAATGTTTTTGAACTTTTGTTGGACTATTTGAGACTATTTTTATATTTTGACATTTTTGAATGTTTTTAGATTTTGACATTTTTGAATGTTTTTTGAATTTTGACATATTTGAATGCTTTGGATTTTGACATTTTTCAATATTTTTAGATTTTTTCGAATGTGTCCAAATCATTAAGTGAGCTAGAAGACATATATTGAAAGATTTATTTCAAAGCATAATGTAGACACCTAACCCCAGTGTCTAGCAATATATGGGACATTATGAATAGATGAATGGACTAGCGTAATGGATGGATATGTGATGGATGGGAGGATATGAATTGTGCAAATAGATCTAGGGTAAGGGATTTTACTTCCAAGGACTATCTCATAATAGGATATAACATGTTTTACCCAGTATGAATTTTTGGATAGGGCTAGATATAGGTATGGCATGGAATGATATATGGTCAACATAAATGACCATGTCAATATTTTTCCAAAAGTATGTTTTAAAGTATATACCCCTAGTGTTTGTCAAGATCAAGCTAGATAAAGGAGGATGGATGAAAATGGAATGGATTGGATGGATAGTGGTGTGAGGATAAAATAACATGATGCATGAGATAAGATTCTCCCAACTGGAATGGTGCACATAGATAATCGATTTTACACATGACATTTGTTTGCCAAGTTTTCACCATGATACTTGCCCTAGGCACCACCGAAGTGGTTTTCACCAAGGACAATTTTTATCTTTACTTGTTTTCCTTTTTTTGATTCTTTGATTTTTTCACTTTTTGAATGGTCATCAACTATTTGGGACCACTTGGTGGTGCCAATATAGATGTTGCTATCATAATGTGCTAATGATTTTTTACCTTGAGGATTTGCTTTACCAAGATAAGGGCATCTATACATAGCTCATGAATTTTATTGTGATCCTTTTTTATACTAGAATTGGCCTTATCTAAATACACACATCATGATAGAGTGTCATTAGAGTCCTTATGATAAAGTGTTGCTGCCAAGGCACGGTGAATGTGGGATTTGGGACTTATGGATTTTTGGCGGGATGCTGGATGTTAATGGAGGATATGAGATGTGGATGAATTATTTGATAGTTTGGATGTAAAAATATTTATTTTCCAAACTTGGGATGGTGGATAATAGAGTGTGGATATGGAATTTTGAGTGTGTTTAAGGCCACCTTTTCATACACTTTGTGTGTCAATATTCAAGACTTTTTTGAAATAGGTGGATACTTTTGATAGATGGAAGGCCATTTTTTATTTAGATCTATACTTTCATTGACTATTGGATTTTGATTTGGATTGTATGCTTTACATGATCCAATTTGCTATGGGATCCATTTTGACTATATGTGTCCACTTTGATTTCTTGATTCATTAGCTTTAACAACTTGATCTCAATCTTTTTCTTTGCAAGGATTTTTATTTTGTTGGTCCCAATTAGTGGGTGGAAGGATTTGGGAATGATGGTTTATGATGTGGATGGTGGGAGTGCTAGAAAAAACCTCATTATAAGGACTATTCATGATTCCTATATCGATGTTTATATTAGATAAAGTTGCCATGAATATCATGGAGGTATCACTAACATTATTAGATTTCTTGATTGATGAATAACCAAGACCCTGATATTTAGGATTGTCAAAAAACTATATTAGCAAGCTAGAACGCCTGTTCATGTATATCTAAGCCTTTTCCTTGATACTACATATGCTTACAAATTCAGATGGCAATAGGATATGTGTTGATTTGGAAACAAGGTGCCAATTCTTCATTGTGTTGTTGGGAATCACCAATAGTTGTTGTCTTCTCATCGATAAGAAGGCTTGCTTTGACAAAAGTGAGTGATCCAAGTTTATAGGCTATTGGTGCTTTGTCATTCTATGGGATGTTGATTGGATCTAGAGTAACTTGTTGATCAATTCCTTTGACATGAGGCTGTGGACTAAGAAATTTTGGTTGTTCTTAAAAATGTGTTGTTGCCTCAAATTTGATATAAAAACCCTCTTCATGGTCATTTGCTAGAATATCGTCACGAAGTTCTGTGAACTTAGCTATACCTTTATCATTTTCAAATATGTCTAGAGTGGAAGAATCTTGTTTTGGATGAACAAGGAGAAGATCATTTATGTCCAATGGAATCAAATGTCTCATTTGTGAAAATGGAAGCTATAGGAATATGGATGGGATCACTTGTTTTTGGCTCATGGATGGGATGAAAAGGATTGATGGGATCATTATAAAATTCTAGAGATATGGGATCTAGATCAATGATAGGATGAGATTGGAGGATTTGGATAACTTGATCTTGATTCATTTCAGAGCTTTCTTCTTTATACTTTGGATTATATTCTTGACATAGATCTAGGTTTAATGATGGAATATGAATAATGTACTCTTGGATGGTCTCAAAGTGTTGGCATGGTGGTAATAGATTTTGAGTAGACATGATAGGTGATGGAAGGCATGTTGGTACTTGGAATGGGATTTCTTGATCATAGATTTGTCTTGTATCAAAATTTGATTAGCTTGGAGTTCATGATTATCTATTATGGATAGCCCTTGGAGAAGATCCTAAAAGGTGTCATTATTGGGTGAGTGGTTTGATGGGCATGGTGTGGATTGATGTTGTAAAGGTCTCAGGGATGAGATGGAGGCTTCTTATGGACAAACTTCTTCAATGCAACCTATTATGCAGTCCAATGAGGTGGATACGTTATGGTAATACCTTTTGTAGTGCCCCTGCTATTTAAATATTGTTAATGTGAGATCAGTATTTTAGCTTCATCATTTCCTCATGATTATTATGGTGATTATTTTATGGCTCTAAATGGTGTGTATGCACCACTATATGTTTGAGATGAGCTTCCTCAACATGTCGATTGTTTGCATATTGTATATTTACATATTTGTTTATCATTATTCTTTAGTTCAATAATATGCTTTATTTATATGTTGTGATTAAATATGATCTTGATTATTGATGTGCAAAAAGGAACAATTTATATGACAAATGTATAGATGTTATTTAATTCTTATGATATTGGACCCAGTTGGGATAATTATGTTGTGCTTCAACTATATATATTGAGTAGGTACTCTTGATGTGTGTTGAATGTAGGTACAAGTTTATTCCTCCACTTGGCTACATAGGTCTGATTCATTCTCCAATGGTGGTTAATTCAGAGATGTCACATTGGGTCCCTCCCTATCCATTCCTCAATCATACTCAAATTGAGTATGATATGTGTCATGTTTGACCCTATGTGAACCCAAATCCAATTTATGAGTTATTTTGAAATCCCTATATGTTGTGAACAACCCATAAATGTATGGTTTAATTAATGGTTTAAATTTCATATTTTCCTATAAATGAAATATTAGGAATTTAAATAATTATTATATTAGTTATTAAAATATTCTTTGTGTTTCGAGAAAGTGAAAAATAGAATGAAAGCATAAATGGAAGCAATTTATTATTTAATTTAAATTTCAAAAATTCCTTGGGTTGGGAATTGTGAGTTATGTGTGATTTAATTATCTTGTTTGAATTTTGATTTCCATAAATTTAAAGGTATATGCTTATATGGATTTAAATCATAAATTTAAATGATATATGTTATTCAGGAATGAATTTAAATGTTTATTTGGATTTTGGGGAAATTGAAGGAATTGCAAAATAGGAAACGGAAAAATGAATTTTATATTGTTAAATTCAAAATTGGAAAAAGGGGTAAAAAGGAAAAAGGGGATTTTATTTCATTATGCAATTTTTATTGAGAAAAAAATGAAGAGAGGAGAAAACCCTTTCATGGTAAAAATTTGATTTTTTGGTTGGAAATGCAATCGGAAAGGGAATTTGATGGGATCAGATTTGTTGGGATAGGATTCTAAAGGGGATCTTACTTGCTAATTTTTGTGAGTCCTTGTTTGGCATTCTTAACAAACTTTGCATTTCAAATTTTGGAGGGCATTGAAGTATTTTCATTGTTTTAAATTTATTTGATCATTTTTCTTCAAATTTGTTTGTAGGAGAATGATTAGGGTAGTGTAGAAATCTCCCAACTTGTCTCATTTGGAAATTTAGATGTTTAAATTATTTGTTTTATTTAAAATTTGATATATTTAAAAAAAATGGTGAGGTTACCATTCCTAATTTTTCTTGAAGAAAATGTCAATTTTAAAGCTAAGAGAGGTGTTGGGCATATTTGCAACCAAAGGGTACTCTTAGAATTTTGATTTTCAAAATTTAAAATTTGATGATTTTTCATGGTGGATTTGGGGAAAAACCTAGTTTTTGCCTTTATGGAAATATTGGAAAATTTGAAAGTTTTGCATGAAAACATGTGATTTTGAATGTTTTCAAAAGATGGAACTTTGTGGAATATGTTAATTTATGTTGTGGAAAAAAATCATTGAATTTGGAAAAGTTAGATTTTTGTATTTGTTTTTGTGTCGCAGTCATTGGAGAGTGTGAAGAGCCTAAGAATAAGTTATTAGAGAAGGTTATGGGAGTGGATCCCAACATCTCCCCGGCCTAAAGTGGCAAGGAGATTGATCATAGGTGGGGAGTAATTTAATCAAGTGATAATTAACGAAACACAGGTAATTAATTAACTAGAATAATGGATGCCCCTCTCATACCTTGAGTGCTAGTACAAACTAAGGATGTTTGGGAAGACATGTAAACTCAAGGAGCTTGGGTCTTGTAAGATCAAGTATCATCCTCTGTATGAGAGGAATACTAGGTTTCATGGCTACCATACTTTTGAGCATCGTGATGAAACTCCCTAACTAGCTCTATAACATCTTATCCTAGTGTCTTGTGTGTGTGTCTGTGATATGAAATTGGTGAGTTGGCCTAATGATGATCCTTGTGATACCATTTTAGTGATTTATCCCATATGTTATACCATTGGTGATTTTTCCCAAGGATGATTTCTTGTATGACATTGGTGACTTGGCCCAATACAAATTGTGATGTGATATTGATGAATTTACCCAATGAGATTGTGTATTTGATCCATCCCGTGTTTGGATGAGTGCTATATGATGGGTTTATGGACGTTTTTTTATCATGTACATGGTATGTGTAAGCCTTCATGTGTTTGGTGTGAGTTTTGTGCTTGTGGCCCATGTGACTATCTCCTAGCACAATGGGAGTGAATTGTTTGATTCCACGAGGTTGAGTGGCATGGTAACCATTGTTGGGGACCTAAGGTTTGTGGATCAATGAAAAAAATGGTATCATTTAATTTCAAGTTGAATTCATGTATTTGGATGTTTTTTATTTATATAGATTTAAATATTATTATCAATGAACCTCTCTTTGACACGAGTGTAACTTTTTAATAGAAAGGTGTATTGGCTTATTTACATGTTTCCATGTTGGAACCATGCATAATCACTTTATTTTCAATATTACAATGTGAAAAGGCTAAAATAAACTTAAGAATATTTAAATTGGTTCTTAAAATTAATTTAGAGGTCATATTTAACAGTTGGGTGGCCTGGTGTTGTATTTGGGCGACTTGGTCAGCTTAAGAGTCCCTAAACTCACCTGGAATGTTTGTAAGCATGTGGGGGTGGCCTTGTCATCAGTGGGGTTGCTTGGTATCATATTTGGGAAGCCTAGTACCATACTGGGGTGGTTTGGTACCATACTAGGACATCTTGGTTTTGGTAGGCAAAAAAACTACAAATTTTGACTAACTATATCGAGGCGGCTTGGTCCTGTGTTGGGGTAACCTCATTCCCATACAAAAACTAGAATGTGAACCCTCTTAACCACTAATAGGTAGAGGTTATTTAAGTCTAATTCCACTATCAAATAACTTGTATTCCTTGTGGTTTTTTTATTCTGATTGTTTTAGTTGTCAAAACCCTTCGAAAACCTAATCAAGTTTCTCTATTTCAGGACTTGACCTTTCTTCTTTGTTTCGAGACCTCATATGGGAAAACCATGTAAAAAAATGTGTTCCTCATGGTCCCAAGGGACTATTGGTGATTTTTTTTCTATTTCTCAAGTGTCATCATTGATGACTTATGTCATCTCTTGCATAGTTTTGCATGTAACCTCTTCAAATGACCTAATTGTCAAACCTAGGGTTGGGGAGATTGTTCTTGTCTTGTGAAGTCTTGGGAAGGTTTTAATCCTTTTTGGTTTGTCTTGTGAGTGTTTTAAACATCCATCATATTTCTTGAGGTGTTGTGTTGAAGTTTCTTTCCATTTGTGTGATGTCACATTGCGATGGGACATCTTAAAAAAGTGTGTGGTTTATCTAGAAGTGACCATCATGATCCCAATTAGTGGAGCATTTGTATCTCTTGGTTTGACATCCTTTGGTGAAGGTTGTCCTTGTTTTGGTTAGTTAAGTTAGTGTATATATGGATTGTAGGATGATGATTCCCTTATCATATTCTACAGTCATGTGAGAGAATGCGATCGTGGATTATAACCAATCATTGCGTGGAGATGTTCGCTCTCTCTCTTTTGTTCTTTGTGGTGGATTTATCCCATGAGTGGTTAGTCTTCAACTATTTCAGCCCTTCTTATGCAATGGTGAACCTCTTATCTTTTCATTGTTTCATTGTGACACTTGTGTACACGTTGTGTAAGTGTGACATGCCATTGTTGCATTATCAATGTTGATGTTGTTATTTAAAAAAAAGGTTATTCCGTCAGGTTTTATTTTGAGCTTTTCAGCTCAGAGCATTATATTTTATATCATAGCCAGGTTGTAGTACTAGTATCTTTGGTTCATGTTCTTTCTTATGTGGTTGTTGGTGCTTGGTGCATGATCACTCAAGTGCTTGTCTTGGTGAGTCAGTGTTTGGCTTCTTGCATGGTTGCCTTAGGTGGAATTTCTTAGGGTTCAATGTGACACAACCTATATAGTGTGTTGATGAGGAAGAGTGCCTCCTAGACCCTAACACAATTGATAGGGATGGGAAGATACCCCGGGTTGAGAGTCTCATGAGGGGGGGTGATCACTCTCTAATGCATTGCTCATTGTGTAAGAGGTTTTGTTGGGTATTTGCTTGTGTGATTATGATGCTGGTAGTAGTAGTTGTTGTCATTTTCCCTGGCATGGTATGTC
>VDFB02000002.1:173516043-173601049 GCA_007258455.2 Sequoia sempervirens
TTGATACAATAGGTTCCTCTACTCTTTTTGGGACAACAGGTTCTTCAAGGAGGGTGTTGATATGGTTGCAATTTAGGAAACTCTCTCAAGAAACATGCAGAAAATGAATTCTTGAACTTCTTTTTATTAGCAATGTGACTAAGCAAAAATGTGATAATGTTGTGTTACTCCTCTTCCTTTTATACTCAAACTCATTCTTTTCAAAAAATTGTAAATAAAATTTGGAACATTCACATGTCTATCATGGTGAAGATGGCTTAAAATCTTAAAATGGAATGGTTACAATAAGGATTTCCTACCATCACAAGTTAAGTATTTCACTATGTAAGAAGCTACTAAAGGCCATATCCAAGGTAAGGATAATATTTTTGTACCTTGAGAAGATGAGTCTAAGTTTTCTTCATGTTCTCTAAATTCGTTCTTGGTAGCAATGACATATTGCCTCATTAAAAACTCTTCTCCTTCTTGTGGCAGTCTTGATACCTCAACAATGGCAACTTTTGAAGAATCCACCCTCAAACCTCTTACAATTGCATCATCATTTTGTAGTGTGGCAACAATTTTTTGTGTTATGACTTCATTGAACTCCACGAGTTTCAAGAAGTACTCCAACCAACCAGCTTGTCTAAAATGGGCAATACTGGCCTATTTTCCTACAACTGGGCATGTGCTGCTGGTTCCCTCCAAATAAAGTCACTGCCCATGATATTGTTGTTGTTCTCTAATTCCCTTAATTATGCTCTATTTTGGTTCAATTTATGGATTCAATTTCTACCTATCACTCCAACTACACCACTTCTACCATGTTGTATCCTCTCAATTCAACTGCTTCTAACCTTTTTCTTCTCCTTCAAGCTTGTATTTATATAAAAATGGAGGAAAATAGAATGGAAAAAAGGTTGCAAAGAGTTTTTGGTTTTTGAAAAACAAGAAAATGAAGAGTACCCCTCCCCCCAACTAAGATATTAAGTGCCCTCACTTAATTGTATGGGTCATGGTGAAGGGATAAATTATAAGAAGTGGAAAATCAAATAAGATATGAAGCATGCACAAATTAATGTTAAAAAATATAGAAAACCAAGTATTATCTATGATAATTATGAGAAGTTAATGAATGTACTTGTAAAATTATTGTGAAATGAAATGTAACTCATGAGAAGTTCTTGATTATTTCCCGCAAAAAGATTAGATGTGACTATTCTTAATTGCAAATTTAAATTGAATGATATGAATACATGGTGTGTGGTAAATGATGGTTTGGAAAGGTTGTAGGATGTATGAGAGATGGGATGTGAAATGAACTATATGATATGTGGTATGTGAAAAAAGTGATGAAAATGCTACATTTTAAGATGTGTATAGGTTGCATGTGTTGAAAATAAAACATGTGTAGCTGCATGTATTAAATTATGAAGGTGGAAAGTAGGGATATATAATTAATTCAATTGAAAGTTTTGAAATGACTGTTAGATAATTACTATGGGTGCCTCTAGTAACATGTCCCTTTCTAAATTTTGTTTCCTTTAGGCTTGTTGCTATAGGTCCCTACTGCTTCGTCAACTGTAGTAGAAAATGATTGTTGTTGCTTGTCACCTTGTGTAGTGTGTGCTTATGAACTATGCTAGAAATTATACTTGTGTAACATCAGTAGGCGAGTTGTGTAGCTCCTCTACTAAGTCATGTGTAGAACTTGTCTCTGTAGTTGAATTGTTAATTGAAGGCTCAAATTGTTGAATTAATGAAAGAAGGAAATCATCCTTCTGCGATGGTTTTTTTGTATATCTTTAGTCTACGTCTGTTAATCACTAAGGAGAACTTGACTTCATCAATTGTATGTAGTTGTAGGGCTCCATTGGGAAACATTTTCTTGATTTCATATGAACCAAGCCAATTTGTTTGTAACTTTCCCTTGTAGTCCTAATATTTTGAGTCATAGAGTAGAGCCCAATTACCTACACTAAATTCCTTGGTTTTGATTAACTAATCATTCCAATAGATTCTCTGATTCTAAACAACTTCAATGTGGTGTATGACTTCCATTCTAATTTTGTCAAGTGATTTGATGTTGTGTAATCTCTCCTATTGTGTTGTTGATAAGTCCATACCTAATTGAACAACTATTCTCAATGTTTTATATTCAAATTAAATAGGAAGTACTTATTTATTTCCATACACCAATTCATATGGTGTAAATGTTGTTGTGGTTTTCCAAGTTGTTCTATAGGCCCAAACTACCTCACGTAACTTGGCTGCCCAATCTTTCCTATGGATTTGTATTGTCTTTGTTAGGATGTTTTCAATCTCCCTATTTGTGACTTTCTCTTGTCCATTAGCTTGAGGGTGCTAAGGTGTGGAATTCCTATGTCTAATATCATACTCTTGAACCAATTTTGTGATCAACTCTGATGTAAACTAGGGTCCTTGGTTTGTGACAATTTCCCTTGGAACTCCATATCTTGTAAATATGTCCTCATAGAGAAACTTTTCCACATTACCATCCCTAGCAAATTGTAAAGCCTTAACCTCCACCCACTTTGTAAGGTAATCTTTGCATACCAATATGTACTCCTTGTTATTGGATGGTGATATTGGGCCAATAAAATTTAATCCCCATTTATCAAATGGCACTATTGCTAACTGTGGCTATAATGGCATTTCATATGTTTTTGTTGGCCTTCCCATTCTTTGACACCTATCATAGCCCATTGTGTACTTCACTAGATCCTTATGAAGAGTTGGCTAATAATATCCAGTGGTGGGAATCTTAAGAGTTGTCCTCTTTTTTGCAAAGTGTCCCCCATAGGGTTCATCATGGCATGCTTTGAGAATGTCATACATCATCTTATCTAATACATCTCCTCATAATGTTATCTGGGCATGTGTAAAATAAGTATCCAACTATCGAAAAGTAGGGAAAACTCTTGTGAACCAATTGTCGCTTTCCTCTTGGGAAAAAATGAGGTGTTGTCTCTCCTACTACTAGATAGTTGGCAATGTTTGCAAACCAAGGTGTATGTAGAGATAGAGAAAATAGATGCTCATTTGGGAATGAATAATCAACATCTTCTTTTGATTTTGTTGGTAGTTTGGATAGAAAATTTGTCACTACATTTTCTTTTCCTAGCTTGCCCATAATGGTAATGTCAAATTCTTGAAGCAATAGTAGCCACCTTACAAGTATGCCACCAACCACTGGTTTTTTCATTAGATACCTAATTGCTCTATGGTCAGTGTGTATGAACACTGGATATCCTATAATATAACACCTGAATTTGTTTATTGCATATACCACTGCCAACATCTCCTTCTCTGTCACTGTATAATTAAGTTATGCCCCTTGTAGATTTTTTCTGATGTAATATATGGCATACTCCTTTTTTCCTTCCTTTTTCCCAAGTATAGATCCTATAACAAAATTAGAAGGATCTGTATGTATATGGAAAGGAAAGGTTCAATTTGGTCCTCTCAAGATAAGGGTTATAGTCAATGCTATATTGAGTGCTTCAAAAGAGTGTTGAAAAGTAGTTGTCCATTCAAATTCTACATATTTGGACAATAAAACAAATAGTGGAGTTGCAAGTTTTCTAAAGTCTTGAATGAATCTCCTATAATATATAGTATGTCCTAGAAAACTTCTAACATCTTTTTGTCTTTGAGGCATAGAGAGTGTTGAGATCACTTCAATTTTGTTGGGGTCCACTTGAATTCCTTCATTTGACACAAAATGTCCCAATACAATCCCTTCTTTCATCATCATGAAACATTTTTCATGACTTAGGGATGAGTTGTGTTCATGACACCTTTTTAGCACCTTCTCTAGATTGCTAAGTGCTTCATCATATGTTATGAAATCATCCATGTAAACCTCCATGGAATCATGGACAAATTCTGAGAATATACTCAGTACTACCCTCTAGAAAGTGGTTGGTGCATTACATAGGCCAAATGGTAGGAAAAAATAAGCATATGTGCCCCAAGAGCATGTAAATGCTGTATTGTATTGGTCTTTTGGGGAAATCTTAATTTGGTGGTAGCCACTAAAACCATCTAGAAAGGAGTACTTTCTTCCTGCTAATGAATCAAGCACTTGGTCAATGAAGGGGAGTGGAAAGTGGTCTTTCCTAGTTGCAACATTTGATCCTTGGTAGTCTGCACATACTCTCCACTTTCCTCCTTTCTTTGGAACAATTACTAGAGGTGACACCCATTGAATATCAGATATAGGATAAATAAAGCTTGCATCAAACAATTTTTGCAATTATATTTTAACTATGTATTTGATTGTAGGGTTCATTCTCCTTTATGGTTGCCTTATGGGTTTAAAACCATCATTGATGTAAATCCTATGCATGCACAATTTTGGTTCTATCCACTTCATGTCATGATAATCCCATGCAAAGGTTGTTGCATGTGCTTGCAACACATTCATCAGTGAGGTCTATTATATATTAGTCAATTGTCTGTTAACATTCAATGTTTTACCCAACATGATATCTAAAGTTTTGGATGTTATTTGCACTGATGAGATGTCAAGTCTTGCTATGTTTGGAATACATTGGTGAGGTAAAAAATTGTGAAATATTTGGGAAATTGACTCAGATGAACTGGCAAGGATAATATTTTGCAGAGGGTCCTACAAACATGTTAAGAAGTTCTAATGCTGTGGGTCCCTACCATAGTCATTTTGCATGATGTTTACTATCAAGTCATCTTCATCTTGGTGTTTTAACAAGGGGTTGCATTCAATAGTCATCAAGGATTATAAGGAGTATTGATCCTCCTCATCTAGGGTAGGCCAAATGGTTTGTTCTAGGTCTGCATATGGTTGGGCTGGTGGATAAAGGACTAATTTCTTAGTCACATTTTTTGTTACACCCCATCTTATTATTACCGAGTTACTTTTACTTGCATGAATAAATATAAAATGTGACTTAAATATGTTTGTTAGGTGAATGAAATATGGGAATATACATTAAGATGTCTTTGCTTTTGAAGTCATGATTATGTTTTAATACTGATGAAATGAATTTGTATTGCAATGTGAATACTAATGCTTTGTTGATGCAAATGTTATATGATACAAATGATTGTATTGTGATCGGCTAACTACTTTTGCAATATTCTAAGTTGGATGCAAGAATAGATTCAAGCCTCCAAAAGAGAGGGGCAGTATCACTCAGGAGAGAAGCTTGGTCTGGTAACCCTTAATGAACCTAACTGAGCATACACACACCCACACCCTAGTTGGTCTAGTCAAGTCAAGCTAGATTGAGAATCGGGTAAGTATAAATTTAGTCATAGTTTGAAACGATTTGAATTGGTCTTGGTTAGGGAACATTTTATGTGGATTTGTGGTTTTTTCTTTGACTGATCATGATTGGAATATGTGAGAAAGTCCTTCATGTGTTCTTATTTATGACTATGTCGATAATATATACATCAAATGTAGATATGTATATATGTATGAATGGTAACTCATGCATATGGTTACATAATATGCATAGGGATGAGTTGCACGTTTATGGCATATGTATATATGTACCCATTTTGTGTATCTACTCATCGATAAAGATGAATATATATGTGGCTAATATTATTAAATATTAGATAATGTTATACTTGTATATATTTATATATATGTACATATGCACGTATTTGATAAATGTATACATATGTATATGTATTAGTATAAGTAATACCTTTGAATTTTATATGTTTTCGATTGGAAAATGATTATTATATATATAGATATAAATATATAACGACAATGTGATATATATTTGTATATATATATAATGCTATATATGTATGTATACATGCATTGTTATTATAAGAGATATGTAAATACATGTATATGTGTTCAAATATCAAATAATGCACTTTATAATCATATAAGTTGAAGTATATATATTAATATATACATATATATATATATATATATATATTATGTGTTATATATGTATATAATATATATATATTAAATATATATAGCATTAAAGATGGTATATCACGTTGTAGATGTTAAAGCACATATATTATGAAGCCAACACATTGAAGGATATGCTGTGCTAAATATATAAAGCACTGCCTAATGCTAAATGACCAGCGCATAGACCAAGTCATAGCCAACATGTGGAGAGTTTAGAAACCTATGCTTATGTCCAACATATTGTGCCTTTGACCAGGCGTATGGATAGGTTCAAATAAGTGTTTACAACAAAGTGTATATCATAAATATATGGTGTAACCTTTTGTGTATGTAAAGCCAACGTGTAAAGTAAGTAAGACCAAGTCGACCATGGAAAGAAGCATGTAGAATTCTAAAATGCATCGAACCATTTGGAAAATGAATGAAGACTTTTCCAAATGGAAAGATGACATCATAGTGTGAGGGTGGTCGACTTGCTTGAGTATTTAGGAGTCTTATGTGTTTGATTTTTTGAGTTTTGCACAACCACATACATTTGTTTTTAGCTGGGTCAATGAATTTTTATAGGAAAATGAGTTTGTTGTTTGAGTAGTGTCAAAGTGAGAGGAAAGGTGAAAAAATTAGGAGCTTGATTGTAGCCTTAGAGTGCTAAGGTTTTTGTATAAATAGGGAAGCATTCTTTTTCATTGGGATGCATTCTTGCATTCTTATTTTTTGTATTTTCTTAGAGTTACTCTGCTGCAATACTGAGTTATGAGTTGTGAGGTTTTAAGAGTGAGTTTAGTGAGGTGAGAGTGAGATTTATTTATGGGAATTGGTCAAGGGAAAGAATTACAAATTTTTTGGTGGAGGATGTGCTAGGAAACCTGTTTTATCAATTGGAGCTATCTGATTATAGGCATGCTAGTTCTCTACTTTGTTTTCTATTTTAAGTTGGAAAGATTGCTTGGTTAGCTTGTTTATCTCTTGATGGATTCTTGTTTTCATGAAACCTTTGGGTTGGGTTGCATTTATAAAAGTTATATGCATATGTATATGTATATGTTCTATATATTGGAATGGTTATTTGGAATTGAACTTAGTCAAGTAGACTATATTAACATTACATTGAGGTGATATCTTGAATTGATAGCCTATGAAGTTAGGTAAATCCTTGTGGTTAATGTGGATAATAACACCACATGAATAATGACATAATATTCATATGACCATTGATAGGTTGTGAACCTTGTTGATAATTTATATGTGAACCATATTGTGAAGAGGACTATGGGTGTAGAAGCACCAACCCCTCACAAGATGATAATGTCCTTTAGATAAAATACCAATATAATGAATATTGTGAACATGTGATAATCTAAGTTATATAGAAAGTAGAAGTTTTATGATTTTTTTTGTGATCACTTGATCATTACATCACTTTTGATGAAAACCCTAGGTTAGAAATAACCTATTTGGTAGGGTTGTTATTTGATTACTGATTGAAAAAAATAGGTTGATAATAACCTTTATGATCTAATTGATCATTTTAATACCGATTAAGCTTTCAAATGGAGTTGACTTAATGTTGAGTTTATAATTTGTATGGAGTCTTTTATTGATAGGAAAATCCTTTTTGATTAAGGCCATTTATTGTTGAGATCATGCCTTTAAGCTGAGGTCATTTATTGTTAAGTTTGGAATATGAAGTTATATGCGAGGTTTGAATTATGAAATGAACATAGGTTGTTCTTGGGGTTAGGATAATCCAATGGAGGGGATAACTTATGTGTATGAATTACTTTAGTTAAAATGTCTTAATAAACTAGAAAATGATATAGGTTATTTGTGGGGTTAGGATAATCTAGTGAAGGGGAAAGTCTATGTATAGAATATATGTGGTCATTACAAATTGAACTAGGAAGGTGTGTGAATAGGATGAATCTCACTCAAAGTAACTAAGTGTTGAATTCTTTGGCCAAAGTAGTGTAAGTTGCCACTGTTTACACTGTCAATTCATTGTGATCTAGTTATGCATTCTAGTCTGGGATTGTCATACATGTAGGTTGTAGCCACTGTATGGTGAAGTTCTAGTTTCTAGGACACAACACCAAGCTCAGGAAAGGCTAGTATTATGGGGTTATCAAAACAATCTCTTTGTCAAATGGTAAGGCCATCTTACCAGTTAGGTAGATATGCGAGGGACCGCAGTGAGTCCGTGGTTGGCAGAAAAGTGCTCGAGTGATGCTTCTCATCAGTTGGCAGCCAATATTTGAAGGGGGATTACTTGGACCATATGTATTTCTACTACTAGTAAGCTCATAGGAGATATGAAAGTATTCTTGTATCAATTTATATGGAAGATTGTAAACATGAATGTTAAACTTGAGATTATTCAATATGAAATCAATACTTTGGAAAGATTTGTGAAATTATAATGAAATACAATGGAAGTTTGGAATAGTCTTTATTTCAAATGTGCATGTTATCTTTGTGTTAGAAAAGAAAAGAAAATATTTTCTATGTGATGGCAACATGGTTTATTCACTTGTGGGTAAAAATTTAGGAAAATGTTTGAGTAGAAAATTGGGCATGTTACATTTCTATTATAGATAATGGTATTCCTAGACCTGTAACCTATGAAGGCATTTGTTGTTTCTAGCCAAGGTCTTCCTAAAATGAGTGGTAACCTACAAGATTAGCCTTTGGCTACAACACCATGAAATGTACAAGGTACTTCCATGAATCTAGTGTTATTACCAAGTCTTCAATTATACCCTTAGGTTTAACTATGGACTTGTCTTCCAACCAGAGAACAATAGGTGTAGGTCTGAGTTCTATCAATTTTAATAACTTCATTGTCTCTTTAGTCATCACATTGATAGCTGCTCCCAAGTCAATTAAGGTGTTCTTAATGAGAGTATCATTTATCTTTACATCCACTACATGAATCCCAGGGTATGCATACTTGGGGACAATTACGTTTCCCAATATAATGTTTGAAAGTTTGCCTAAGACATGTATAGTTTGAGGATCTTTTCTCTTCTTGCCTAGATTTTTAAGGCATAGTTCTCTCATTGTTTTGGTATAGATAGGAACTCCTTAATGGATTGAATAAGGGGTATTTTGATACAAATGTTGGAAGAATGAAGAAGAAACCCTCTGGTGTGTTGTCATTGATGCCAACATTGTTTGGTGATTGTTTTGTCTAATTCGATAAATAGTGTTTGTGTTACCCTGATCCAGTAATCTGGTTCAAAATTGCTTATATTAGAAGATTGACTTATGTGGTTTTAGTATGTTATTAAAAACTATTAAATGCATCTATGAACAAGTTTTTCGATGATTTTGGTTGAATGAGATGAAAGATACAAATGACGAAAGTTTGGCATATAGATTTCTGCTCAAGGATTGTGCATACCACCAAGTCTTCTTCTGGGCGACATGAATAAGCAGTATGAAGTTTAATATGTTGTGTGAATGTTAAAGAGATCCTTTCTAGGTCTGTGCAGACCTAAATCATGCCTTGCACGTTTTGGTTGGAGCGCAAAAGGAACTTTGTTTCAAGTTTTGGGCTAACAAGCTATTTTTGAATTAAGCATGTGTACATCTAATTAGGTCAACCTAATTGATGTGTAAGGATGCAATAACAATATATATGAAACATTTTTGTATTGAAGATGTGACATGTGATAAGAAGTGATGTGTGATAGTGTGATATTATGTGATCTTATATGTATGAGTTTTGTATCAAGGAATAATTGCAATATATGTTGTAAGTCAACAAATCAGTATAGGATTTTGTATTTCAGTGCTTAATTGGAATTGAATTTAGCACATGAAAGGTGTATTCCATCAATTCAATTTTTGGTAGTGAGCCACACTCCATTTTGTAATCATTTCAGGCTACGAGCCTTTCAAGGACAATGCATCCTGGTAGTGTGCCCTTGTAATATATTATAACCAGTTATAATATATTGTGAGCTAATCCTCACCATGGTTTTTCCCATTTTGGGTTTTCCACATAAAAAAATTGGTGTTTATGTGTTATGTGGTGTTATGATCTCTTTCATGTCTTTACTTATAATTTCAATTAGATATGCTTTAATGTTTGGATAGTTTATAGATGAATTGTTTAATAGAATACTGATTCACCCCCCTCTTAGTATTCTAGGTGTTCAACAATTGGTATCAGAGCCAGGTTCCTTTAGAAAAGCATAACAACTTGAGGAAGATCTTGGAGTTTGAGCACATGGTTGACAAGAAGTGTCTTATTCCTTTGGAAGAAGGTGAAGAGATCTTAGTAGAGTTGGAATCATTGCATAAGGCACTTGTTAGAGTGAAGGGGATCTGAGATGATGGAAAACCTACTTGGGAAGCCATTCTCAACGAATTACAAGGTGCCCCCAATTTTGGTTAAAAGTTATTTACTTCTTTTCTCTTTTGTTATTTTAGTTCATTTTGCAAATTTATCTCTGGCACACCCTTTGTCCTTGATGTTAAAGGGGGAGAAGTTTTGGTGTGGGAGAAATTTTGAGAAGTTTTGAAACCCTAAGGGGGAGAAGTTTAGAAGTTTTGGAGAAGTTGTAATGTATATTTGAAAGGGGGAGTTCGTATAGTTTGGGTTCACAATTTTGAGCATAGTTTTTGAAGATTCATTTTTGGCACATGTTTCCATCAATGACAAAGGGGTAGATTGTTGGAAGAATGAAGAAGAAACCCTCCGATGTGTTGTCATTGATGCCAACATTGTTTGGTGACAATTTTGTCTAATCCAGTAAATAGTGTTTGTGTTACCCTGATCCAGTAATCTAGTCCGAAATTGCTCATATTAGAAGATCGACCTATGTGGTTTCATTATGATATTTAGAACTATTAAATGCATCTATGAACAATTTTTCAATGATATTGGTTGAATGGGATGAAAGATACAAATGACAAAAGTTCGACATACAGGTTTCTGCTCAAGAATTGTGCATATCACCAAGTCTTCTTCTAGCCGGCATGAATAAGTGGTATGAAGTTTAATATGTTGTGCGAATGTCAAAGAGATCCCTTCTAGGTTTGGTCTGACCTAAATCTTGCCTTGCACATTTTGGTTGGAGCGTGAAAGGAACTTTGCTTCAAGTTTTGGGCTAACAAGCTATTTTTGAATTAAGCGTGTGTACATCTAATTAGGCTGACCTAATTGATGTGTAAGGATGCAATATCATATATATATGAAACATTTTTGTATTGAAGACATGTGATAAGAAGTGATGCATGATAGTGTGATATTATGCAAGCTTATATGTATGAGTTATGTATCAAGGTAGAATTGCAGTATATGTTGTAAGTCTGCAAATTAGTGTAGGATTTTGTATTTCAGAGCTTAATTGGAATTGAATTTAGCACATGAAAGGTGTATTCCATTAGTTCAATTTTTAGAAGTGAGCCACACTCGATTTTGTAATCATTTCAGGCTGTGACCCTTTCAAGGACAATACGTCTCGGTAGTGTGCCCCTATAATATCTTATAACTGGTTATAATATATTGTGAGCTAATCCTCACCGTGGTTTTCCCATTTTGGGTTTTCCACATAAAATTCCTGGTGTTTATGTGTTATATGGTGTTATGATCTCTTTCATGTCTTTACTTATAATTGTAGTTAGATATGCTTTATTATTTGGATGGTTTATTGCTGAATTATTTAATAGAATACTTATTCAACCCCCCCTCTTAGTATTCTGGGTGTTCAACACAAACATCTTTAAGTTGTCCCAACAAGTGAGTTTTACCTTATGTTTGATATCTTTGAACTACTAATCTTTCAGGGAATGGGGGCTCTATACTTGGATTGGTTTGGCTAACCTGATTTGACTCAGGTTCCTTAGGTTGATTGCTCAAGGTCTCTCTGAGGGGTTCTTCATCAATAAATTTAGTTCTTTGAGGGGATGAAGGTTCACCCAAAGTTTTCCCTGATCTAAGGTGGACATTACTCACCTCTACCCCATAAGTAGGATATTAAACAACTTCAATAGTGTAGGCCTATTGAATAGGCTTGTTATTGGGGTTAGGTGTAGGTTGGAAGCTGAGGTGCTCTAGGTGGATGTGGTACTGGATTTGTTTGGTTTTGGATAATGGCTTTCTATTGTGGTTGCAAAGGTTGATGTGGCTAATGATAATTCATTTTTTGGTTTTGCCATTGTTGGCCTCTTTGTCATTGGGGTTTCCATTGGTTTTATTGGGGCAGACATTGGGAATTATAGTTAGATCCTTGGTAATTTTGTGATGGACACATATTTTTCTACTGTTGATTCTGATTGGTTTGAGGAATTTCCCATTACTGATTTTCATATTGGCCCAAGATTGAGCACTCCAATTAGGAAGATTTGAATTTTTACCAAGAAATGACATCTTATAATTCAAAGGATCTTGGGGCATACCTTGTCTTGGCTACCATGGTTTCCTTTGAGCTATGTAGAATACTTGTCCATATTCTCCTTCCAATGGATCAAATTCTGATGTCTCTTAAAAAATACTTGCCACCTTCTTGCATTTGTAGTTAGTACTTCTTTGTCTACAATGTGGGTAGTATTTTTTAAGAGCTACTTTTGCCTCCTCTTGCTTCTTTTTGATATGGAGGGTATTTAGCTATGTAGACATATGGTTGATAATATCTTCCTTCATTTTTGATAGAAGATTACTCAATACAACTCTAGAGATTCCATTGGATGGTTTGATGATGGAAGATGCCCTGTCTCCTCTAACCTTCTTTGTGAAAGATCTATAATAGTTCTTGCATGCCTTGCAAATCTCCTCAAATGGTGCTTGAAAGATATCTCCTACCCCAATGAGGTTAAGTGCATCCATGTAATCCTCATTAATCCCCCTTAAGAATATCAGCTTTAAAGACTCATTAGAGAGTCTATTCTAGTGGTATTTATTAAGGAAAAGTTGGAAAATTTCCATGTAGTCTTCTAGGGATTTATCCTCCTTTTGTGACATCCTGAAGATATCATCTCTCTTTATGTCTATTCCTCTACAATAGTCTTGGTAATTCTCTAGGAAATTTGTCTTCATGGTATTCTAATTTGGAACATCTCTTCCCAAACCCATAAACCATCTTAGAGTGATACATCCTTCAAGGTTGTTGGAAACAATTTGAGCATATGTGCATTTGTAGTATAATCATAACTTCTACATAGTACATCAAACTCAAATAGGAATGTATCTGGGTCCTTTGTGACCAACCCACAGAAGAAGATAATGTTGACGAAGGTATGTTCTTCAGTGCAATTGCTCTCTCCTAGTTGGCAATGGGAAACTCAAAGGTTACATGCTTTGATGAGTCTTCCATTGCAACATCACCCATGGTGATGATATGTGTATGGGAAGTCTCCTCTCCATCTAACGTGGATATTGGTGTTAGGGATGATTCTTCTTTAGGAATACTCTCACTTTGTTCACTATGATAACTAGAATCTTGAATGTAGCACCATCCCCAATAACGATGCCAAAAATATAAGGCCTCACTAATGTCCAGTCAACTTGGTATTAGATCACACAATTTAGAGGAAGGGTTCCTAACTAAATGGTCCACTAAACCCTTAAAAATAATCCATTAAATTATCAACCAAGGCTTCATAAGCTTTTGATGATGGTGGATCTACATGTGGATTCACAAACTCTACACAACATATATCATCAAGTATAGGTGGTTTACACATGTGTGGGAAAATAACAAAGGTTGGAAAAGGAAAATAAAGCATAAACTACAAAATAGGGGAAATAACTTAATCTGCTACTGATGTTGCAGATACCTTCAGATTAACACTATAAATATTAATTGCTAAACCTGAACTCTATAATTTCACTAGCACTTTTGATTCTTACTTCTAACTACTTTAATCACTTCGGAGGATGACTTGAAATGATACATTACAAAATTTAAATTATGAGAATGAGTATCATTCACGTGTGTGTAATGAATAATTTATTGAAATGAATGCAATGATGTAAACATCTAATTTAACAATAGAAATGAAGGTGAGTGAACAATACCTTGAATGGCCCTTGCTCAATTTGTCGTACCCACAAGAGAAACCAAATATGTGCTACTTGATTCAACTAATTATATCAGTAAACTGAAACATCTTTATTGCATATAACTAAACTCTACAATCTGATAAGAATCTTCATAGATTTCTCACTCATGAATGGATAAAAGAAAACTAGAAAAGATATTGTCTTTGAAACAAAAATATAACTATCAAAACATATATATTCCAACTAGATCTGCTCCTCAACCACCAATCCAACTATATAGGTTTGGGAGGAGGTTTATTTGCATAAGGACTGAAAACAAAAATTAAATGAAGATTCCCACTCTCCTTCAAAATAGAGAGACAAATTATTTGGAACTAAAACTATAACTAAAAAAGATAGAAGAAGACAACTAGGTTTGTAACTCTGCTTTAATGACATGACATAGATGTGCTCTGTGCAAACAATCATGTTAGTTTCTTGGTTACTAAAAACTTCTTCTTTCCTCCATTTTCTTATTGAATGCTTTGATGGTTCATAAATAACCACTCCAATGATCATTTCCATCATTTCTACAATTATCACATTTCTAGCATTCTTGGAATCTCCCCTACAATCGACCTAGAATCCTTTAACTACGGGTTGAGTTCTCCAATTATTGTGGGTTGCAATACTTATGGATGCAAGGAGTTAGTTTCATCTAAAGCATACATACCATTAACAATCATGAATTAAACACAGATATTGAATTTAATACATATTCACACATTCATAAATGCAAACATCATCATATCATGATCATATTTCCACTCATCAAAGTTTGGTTTGGATGTCATAAAAGATATAAAAAGGTATAAAGTTTATGAATGTATATGAAATAAGTAGCTTAAAGTGTTTAGAAGATATGAACTAAAGAAGAGAAAACCAACTATTAATCAGGCTCATCAATGAGCACTCACATATAACCCTTAAATGTTCTTGTCCTGTTTGTTGATACCAGAGTTAGCTTTATCTAAATGTGCACATCGCTATAGAGTTCCCTTAGAGTCCTTATGATAAAGAGTTGCTGCCAAGACATAGTTAATGCGAGATTTGGATATTCTTGGTTTTAAGATGCATGGTGGATTTCAATCAGGATGGATTAATTGACAATTTAGATAGCAAATATTTTGTTCCCCAAGCCTGGGATGATAAGCAATGAAATGTTGATATGGAATATTGAGTGGATTTAGGACCAATTTGATCATATGATGTTGAAGCCTTCTTTTGTATTGATAGACACCTTTGATGGGTGGATGCCTCTTTTTGATGTTTCCAGTATAGCTTCATTGAATAGTGGACCCAATTAGTAGGTGGAAATATGTGAGGATGATGATTCATGATATGGATGGTTGGTGTGTTAGCAACAACTTTATTATAAGGACTTTCAATGGCTCATGTTGATGTTTGCACCAAATAAAGTTGCCCTTGGTATTGTGGGCATATCACTAACATTGTTATATTATTTGATCATTAAATAATAGATACCTTGATGTTTAGAATGCTCGGTGAATTGTACTAGTTCTAGAATACCCTGTTCATGTAAACTTAATCCTTTTCCTTGATACTACATCCACTAACAAATTTTTCTAGCAACAAGATACAATTTATTTTGGAAACAAGGTGATAGTTCTTCTTTATGTTGTTGACTACTATCAATGATAGTTGTCTTATGCTTTGTTAGATAATTTTCCCCAACAAAAGTGAGTGATCTGAGTCGATAAGTGATTGATTCCTTCTCATTATGTCGGATGGGTTCTTGATCAATATCTTTGGCTTGAGTTTGAGAAACATTGGATCCTGATTGGTCTTCAAAATATGTTGGTGTTTCAAAGTTGATATAGAATCCCTCTTCATGGTCATTTGTTGGAATACCACCACGAAGTATTGTGAATTTGGATATAGCTTCATCATTTTCTAATATGTCTAAAATAGGAGACTCTTGTTATGGAGGGAGATCATCTATGTGGCCAGTGGAAGCATGTATCTCATGGGTAGAAGTATAAGTTATTGGTGCATGGATATGGTCATATTTTGTGAAATCCTGTATGGGTTAGAAAATGTTCATTAAATAATGATATTATTTCAGATAAGTGGACTCTTGACCTTGACTTATTTTAGAGTAACCTTCATTAATGGGTTAAAAAATACTCATTAGTTGATGGTAGTATTTTGGAGAAATGGAATCTTGATCTTGATTTATTTCAGAGCATCCTTCATTATGCTTAGGATCATGTTCTTGACATGGGACTTGGGTTGATGGTGGGGTATGGATAGAGATATTTTAGGTAGTTTTCAGATGTTGACATGAGGGAAATGAATCTTGAGTAGATATGGAAGGTGATGGGAGACATGATAGTGCTTGAGCATAATTTTATTGCTCTTGGATTTGGGTAGTATCGTGCTTTGGATTAGTTTTGAGATCAACATTATCTACCACACATAACCCTTGGACAAGATATTGGAAGACATCATTATTGTATGAATGGTTTGATGGAAATAGCATGGTTTGATTTTGTGATGAGATTGGAGATGAAATATAGGCTCCTTGGGGATTAGATTCTTCAACATTTCCAATCATAAAGTCAAATGAAGGAAGTATATGGCGATCTTATACATGCTTATGAAATAATTTTGATGTGAGACATTGTTATACATTTACAACCAGTTTTGATCACATGTTAGGGAAGCATCTTGATAAATGTCTACTTTTTCATTATGTAATTGATCAATGTTATTGATCTAAGCATGTGATCCTTGGATGTATCCTAGCACATTATCATAGGAATAATTGACTTTGTTATAGTTCCTAGTTGTACCAGGATCCTTTCCCTTCCCATGATTTGGAATCGTGTCTTTGTATATCCCAAGATCATTGTTTCCTAAGTTGTTGATCATTGATCCACATTAACCTCACCTTGATCGATGAGGTCTTGTATAAGATGTTTGAGCTTAACACAATTCTATGTTTTGAGACCTTTGGTTATATGGAATTGGAAATAATCATTGTCATTGTACCAAGAGGGTTTAAATTGTGATTCATCATATTGTCTTAGTTTTGGTAACATGATGAGATTTGATTGGATCAACTTGTTTAAGAATTTCAATTGATTCCCCTAAGGGAGTGAGTTTGCATCAAGGAGTGTTGTTAGGTTTTAATGGCTATCCTCTTGGAGGATTTGAATCTTGAATTTTCTATTGATTGTTTGATGGATTATTCGATGGAGGTTGTATGTTTCATATGAACTTAGCATCCACTACTCTATCATTAGTAAAATTTTTGTTCTTTGCCCATAGACGAGGTTTGTCATTTGAGCTTGAGGATTGATCTTTGTTATCTTTACAAGTCCTTTTGTGATGAGGGCCTTTTTGATAGTCATGCCTTTTTTAATGATTTCATGAAATGTGTTAGGACATAGCATGGTCAACTGGAATCCCAATTAAGTGTTCATATTTTTATGAAGATGTCAACAAGTTGTTTCTCAGGGATGAGCCATTTGCACTTGCTTGATTTATGTTGCTATTGCTGCAAGAAAGAAGCAAATAATTCACCCTAGTTTTGTTTTATCTTGTACAAATCGGTTACAAAAATGTATTGTTCTATGTTGTATGAGAAGTGATTAACATTTTTTTTTGTGAGTTCATTGAATGTTTTTATTCCAAGAGATAAATGAGAAAACCATTCTATAACTTGTCCTCCAAGAATTATTAGAAATTTTCACATCAAATATGTGTCATTATAGGATACGTCCATGCAAGCCACATAGAATTCCCATATGTGTTTGATAGGATCAACTCTTCCTTTATACTTGTCAAATTTGGCATTTCAAAGTTTTTATGGAAGAGGATCATAGAAATGCTTTGCTCGTATGGATATGGATAAGTATATTCCAAGGTGTAACTCTTCTTAGTTTTCCCAATTTGTATGTTGATAATATTTTAATTTAGATTATGGATTTGTAGTGCCAATTCATCATGTTGAGTTTTTTGACGTGGGTTTGGTGGATTGTAATTTTGGTGTCCAAGAAGGGATGATGAATTGTAGGATGGGGTTTGATTTTGCATGGGATTTTGTGGGATGTTAAATGAGTTTGAAGGAATGTTTGAACCTTGAGGGATGTTGTATGCGTTAGAGGGAACATTTGATCCTTGTGGAATGTTGTAAGTGTTTGATAGAACATTTGGACCTTGTGAGATGTTGTATGTGTTTGAATGAGAATTTGGACATTGCAGGATGTTGTATGTGTTTGAAGGTAAATTTGGAATTTGTGGAATCTTGTAAGTGTTTGAACAAAAATTTGGACCTTGTGGGATGTTGTAAGTGTTTGAATGAACATTTGGACCTTGTAAGATGTTGTGTGCGTTTGAAGATACATTTAGATTATGTGGGATGATGTTTTTTTGTTGTGGAGATATGTTTGTATTTTGGGGGATGATGTGTTTTTATTGTGGAGGTTGTGTGTATGAAGGGTTATATTGGTATTGAAGTGTGTTCAAATCTGGGTTTTGAAAATTTAGACCTTGTTGTTGATACTAAGTGGTGTATGATGGATTTTGATTTTGATGAGAAAGTTGTTGAATGAATTGTTGTCACATCATGTATTGAGGAGTGTTAATGTGAGGGGTTTGGATGTGGTCTTGTTTGAGTGGAGATTGTGTAAGCATATTAATGGTTAGGTTGTTGTTGAGGTGGGTTAGATTATTGTTGAGGTGGATTATGTTGTGTGTATTGGTAGACAGGTGGTTGTTGGGATGGAGTGAGTTGTGTATTTTTTTGATTGGTAACATTGTTAATGTGAGGAGTGGATTGTTTTTGAGATGGATTTTGAAGTGTATTTTTATGATCAAGAACAATATAGATGGGTGAAGATGTGTGTTGTTGATGTGATGGGATATTTGCATGTAATGATGGATTTGTTGTAAAGTTTGATGATCGAGGAGGAAGGTTTGACATGTTTTAAATATTGGGATTTGTGTATTTTGAGGTGAATTAACTAATGGAACCTATGATAAAGAGGTTTAATACAGGTTCCTTGGTACATTAGGCTTCTGAGTTATAGTTAGAATGTTATGGGTTACATGTGGTGTTGAGAAAGGATTTTTTTGATTTTGTGGGGGATTTTGTGATGGAATGATAGGATTTTTTTGGCCTTGAGGAGATGCCATTGTTGGGTCCACTTGAGAAGGGTTTTGATATAATGGATTTATAATTTTTTTTGATTAAGGTATGGTACTCATTTCATTTATTGGTATTATCGGTTGTGTAAGGACAAATAACATTCTTGCTTGTTGTAAAGGTTGATTAATAAATTAGGCCATCATAGTGTCTTCACTAAGCATGTGAGGTGTCACAACATGTGTAATAGCTTCCTCCCTAAGAGTTTAAACAGTAAAATCTATTGATAACTTAGCACCATGTTGTGCAAGTCTAAGGAAACAAGTTTCTAGATATGAGGCAATTAGTGCATCAAGTGCTTGAGATAGTGCATGATCTTGAGCTATTTATAAGAGTATCTCTTCGGTAAACTCCTAATTTTTTTTGGTAACATCTTCTACATGTCCATATTTTTATTGGGAAGGTTTCTTTTGTTGCAATTGTGGGTAGTATATCCAAGAGGAACAAAGTTAGGAGGCATTCCCCATGTGGTTTCGATTGTAGTTGCAATGGTTGTGGTGTTGGTAACATTATAGCTACTAGGATTTGACTCCATGATCTTCTTGCATTGGGATTTAGTAATAGGCATAAAACCATAATTGACCTTATGGGATAGAAAATTGGAGACGATAGGTGTGACAATATGATTTATTTAAGATGGATTCAAAAGATATGTTGCTTAGCTTTTGGACAAAAAGGGATGATGTTAGGATCGATTGAATTATGTTAGATCTTAAAATATTGATAAAAGGTTGGATGATGCTTTTACTTGGACTAGACTAATGAGTACAAGTAAAAGGAGATGACAGTGATTCTACCAAACCTAGAGGGAAGATAGTTTTGTTAAGTTAACAAATTCATAAGATAAGGATATATATGATTAAGAGATCCTAAAAAAGTGATAGGTTGATTGATAGTTGGATGATGAGCGATTGGATTGATGCTTGACAAAGATGCTAGAGATTTGTTTGGTAATGTTGATTTGATCAAGGATTTTGATTGGTGGTGTTTGTCCAAAAAGGCTAGGGTAACGTTTCCTAAGAAAACCCAAGATGGAGGTGATATGATGTTTTGGGATGAAAATGATTATGTAGAAGTGTAAGGTCTAATGCTTTAGATACCTATAGTTTTGGGTGAATAGGTTATGAAAATTTTATTCTCAAAAATTTGTAGGTTCAAAAATATTTAGGTCACAATCAAAAGCGTTTCAATTTAAGAAAAAACATTACACTCCCTACAAAAAAAAGCATCAAAATGCTAGCAAAAGCATGAAGATGAAAGCAAATGTGTTGGAATGTGACAAATATAAGCGACAAAGTGAACGGATGCATCAATATGAAAATTTAGGGTTGGAAGGACAAAGTTATAGTCAAAAGCGTTAGAGTGTGCAAAAGCATTGATATACAGGGAAAAAGCATCAAAATACTATTGCAAAAGTTGCAAAATGCAAGAAAAAGCGATGGGATGTACAAAAGTGTCAAATTGTAATAGGAAAAAGTGAGTTTATGTGATAGGTTTCAGTGACTAGTGAAGGTTTGACAAGTTTAAGGGGTGATGTTTGAAGGTGCATTGTCTTGACAAGTGATACAAACAATAGACACAAAATAAAGACTGACCCCAAGGTAATTAGGAATATTTCACAAGCCTTCTTCCACAAGAGCTCACTATTAATTAGCATGAGTATAACACAATTGAAGACACACCAAACAAGTACAACCAAACTAGTAATAAGAGGTTTGTCAATCTATAGTGGGACCACTCACCAAATCTATACAATCCAATGAATGGGTTACTAGGGTATGCCAAGGTCATGTACCACCTTGAAACCCCTCACCTTGAAAGGATAAGATCCTAGCAAGGAATATCGATCACCTCTATAAGGGACAATACACGGTGAGTAGCTTCATGCATGAAACTACACATTGCACCACTATAAAATAATGATTGAAGGTCTTAATGGCTACTAATAACAAGGTTCATAGTGGGGGATCGATGAATAGTGAGCTCATATGATAGTGCCCAAGATTGGAGGGGTATCCTTTGCTCTCATCACCAAACATGTATTAGCGAACTGAGGGTCACACAACTTGGATCAAATGACACTGGTCATACCTTGGGGCACAACTTTCATTATCCCCCCTTTATATACCCTAACTAAAAATGTGGTTGAGGTTGAACCCTAGGGTGATGAAATCCCTAGGTAGGCCTCCTACTGAAAATAAAAAAAGGAAGGAATAGTGTTGCTATTTCTGGTCACCCACGATCACGCTAGGCACAAGGGGAGAGCATACATAGACAACTCCTTTGGTAAAAGAAAAAAATGCAAACTAGTGGTGATTTTGATCTCCAAGATCACATGAAGCATAAGGAGAGAACATACACACCCCTAGTCTACTGGACATGGAAAACAAGATTCATTTTAGTGCACCAAACTGAAATGTGAGATTAATTTTAAGGTTTTAAAATATAAAGCAAATAACCTTGCATCAAATGTGTTAGTAGTTTCAATTTTGGCCTTCGCCCAAAAATTTCTAAGTGCACATATATGTTGCTCAAAATCATCAAGGAATCATACACACATTAGGTTTAGCAAAAAATTGAAAGCACATAAACCAAAAAAGATTATACAAAAATAAAAGAATTGTTGAACAACAAACATAAGCATCATTATACCTCAAAAGCATTGATCCTCATACAAAAGTGCCATTGTAAATATGCAAAAGCATGGGGTCAAAGTAGAAGTGCCAAATCATAGTTAGAAGTTTTGTACTTGAAAATAGAGAAACTAAAAGTGTCAGAATAGCAAAAGCACAAGTTTGTAGACAAAAGCGTCATTAAAATTTTGTAGATGTGTCGAAGCATGATAGAAGCACCAAACTGTAGGCAAAAGTGTCGCTGTAACTTTGCAATTGTGTCATTGTAACCTATAGGTCATAAAAAAATCAGTAATAGAGGTTAGGTCAGGGATGTGGGTCCCATTGGGCATGCCATAATGTGTAATGTGTTTAGTGGTAAATCAATTAAAAGCACATTTGTAGCAATTAGGGTTAGAAATCTTAAACCGCATAAAAAAGATTGATAATCCCACTAACTAATGAAATTGAATGCTCTTACTTTATAAAATGACCATAAAAATGAGAATTAACATTTAAATTCAAATTACAAGAAGTGCAAAGCTAACATTCCATTATGAATTATGTTGATTTGATGTTGGATTTCTCAAACCTTAGAACCCATGATTGCAAAAGCTTGAATTAACCTAAAAGATGATTAGATTCAATGCTCAAAATAACATGAACTCACTATAATGCTTCTAGATTATTTGGGATGGAGGGAGATGACTTATTTTATAGATTTTCAAAAATTAGATCAAGGATGGAGATCAGATCTTGAGATCAACAGTTTAGATTGAATCTTGAAGATCAAGGGTTGAGATTAATTGAGAGGTAACTCAAAATATCTGCTTAATTTTAGGGAATTGGTTGAGATATTTTGATAAAGAATATTCCTTAGAATGTACCTTTGAGGGAAAATTAGATAATTAAATAATTCAAAATCATTTAATTATGTGAGAAAGAGAATATTCCTTTTTTTGAAAAAAGAATATTCCATGTGCAAATTGAGGGAAGAAAATTAGATAATTAAATAATTAAAAAATATTTAATTATGAAAGATAGAGGAAAATTTATTTTTTTCTAATTAAATAATTATTTAATTATTTAATTAGGGGGATAGAGGAAAATTACTAAAAAGTGATGAATTAATTAAACAATTAAAACATATTTAATTAATAGAGGAAATGAGGTGATTTTGAATGAAAATGATGAAAAATGGTGAAAAGTGATGAAAGTGATGAAAAATGATGAGAAATGACGAGGAATGATGAGAAATGACGAATTAGTCATGAAAGTGAGGAAAATGATGGAAAAATGATGAAAATGCAATGTTAATGAATGTGTGATACGTTCAAGCATTTTTAGATGTCTAGAGTTATAAAATAAATTAAAACAAATTTCAAACTTAAAAAAAAACCTTTTTACTTTATTTTTATTCTTTTCATAATAAACATACTCTCACTTATACTAATTTTTTTAAAAGTCTATTTTTTGTATGTATTTTATTCTGATATTAAAACTATAAAGTATATAAATATAAATATATATTATATGCACAAATATATACTTAATTAATTCCCTGTTAATGGGGTCCCAGGGGCTTGTCCCGCGGGGGCCTTGAGGGATGGTTTGCGGTGATCAGTGTCAGAGGAGGGCTAGGTGAAGGTCAACTTTGATGGTGCCACAAAGGGTAACCTTAGAGAGGACATGGCAGGTTGTGTGATCAGGTATCATAATGGGAAAACAATACTCAAGAAATCTACATTTCTGGGGATTGGCACAAACAATGAGGTTGAATTTAGGGCCGCCTTGATTGGGCTCCAATGTGCTAAATTATTTTTTTATGAAAAATCCATTTAGAGGGGGACTCTTTAATTACAATAAACGCCATCAAGATGGGATGGACACCCAATTGGAAATTAAAATGATGGCCCTCTCTCATTAATCAACTACTTGCTGAGTTGGATGCCTTCAAGGTGACACATATTTACTATGAAGGCAATGGGGTGGTAGATGACTTGGAGAAAAGGGCCTTGATGGTGGGGCCAACTTTACTAGCTTATTCCATTTCTAGATTGGGTGATGGTTTTGTGTTGGTTCATGGTGTGGAGGTGACATCACACTAATGACTAGTACCACATGGTTCATGCGATGTTAGGTTAATGGCTGGTGGGCAATCATAAATCTTTGTGTTGGCCAAGTTTTTGCCATGAAAACTTTTTGCAAAGCTAGTGTGGTGCATCTAGGTTGAGCAACATGGATACCTCAATAATATTGGAGAGCTCAAGGAGCCAATTGGAGTTCATGGGGGAGGTTACAGAGAAAAGGTTGGACAATGTCTTTAAATCCAAGGACAAATTAATCCTCCACGTGTTGAAGATGGTGCTCAACATGTAGTTTCTCCATTTGTTTCATCAACATAGGGTTAACAATGATATCTCAACCATGTTCTTGGCTTCGGTCTTTGATGTAGGGGAGTTGAAGGATACAATGTGTCAACTTTGCAAGAAGTTGATCTAGGATAAGTATCTGGTCGGCTTGGAGGATGTTTCAAAAAGCTATGAGGTGGGGTGGGGGGTTCCATTTCCTGGAGATTGCTACTTGTTGTGTCATTGTGGGTTTCCACTAGAGCACTATCCATTTATTTTCACCAATGATCCAACTTCCCTACCAAGATTTTGTGCGACAAAGACAAAGAGTATCAAGTTCCTCATGAAATAGATACTGGAGATGGTTCCAAACAAGGGGGTGGGCTAGTTGCAGGCATACATTGCCACGAAGGGTTTTGTGGATGAGGGCAACACAACCAACTAGGGAAGACCCATAATTAAAAATAGACTGAGGTAATGATTATTGGGCCTATGCACTTTGACTTTGGGGAATTGGGTGGGGTGATCAAAATCTATGTGTCTCAATGGGTAGGGTGCTTTGTGGAGGTGAACATAGAATGTAAATTTTGTAATAATGTCATTATTGTTGGTTCGGGTGTTGGGTTGTTTGGGTGTAACATCATTGTATATGGTTGCAGGGATTTTGGTTTGGGGCACCATTTTGAGTCTCGATGCCTGGATAGATTTTTACTCTGGCTAGTTTGGTTTGGGTGATCTGTTGACGATCGCTTGTTTTTGAATGTAATGTTTATACTTGAAATATTAATATATGGGTGCAACCCCTTAGCTGATTTTGCATTGATAAAAAAGTATATATATACTTAATCAATATATAGTAAATATATAGACAACACTAAATGTTAAAGAAAATAGGCAAATTATGATACATTATTTTTTCTTTTGTATATATGTAGAGTTTTTGTGAACATAAAACAAATAAAATAGGAAACTACCATATATTTTAACAAGTAAAATGTTTATGTCTAGTTTTTTGATAATGTGTTCAAACAACTTAAATTCTTTGTAAATATACATTTATACATTCCTATTTTGCACTAATGCTTAAAATTAAATAATGAAAATAATTTTCCTTGAAACAAACTTTATATATTGATATTGCAAGGGGTTTTCAAATAGATTTAAACACAAGAAGTAATTTTTTTCTCTCTAACAACTCATCCTTGAACATGAAAACAACAACAATGAACTTTCAATTTTATTTCATCACAAGTAAAGAAAATATATTTACAACCTCGAAGAAACACAAACTTTTAGAAACACATTAAGGGTATTTTTCAACAAAGATCGTTCCAAAATTTTCCCATGATCAAGGGGAATGAACACAACACTAAACCCAAAGATAAGTACAAAGATAGTCATTCCAATTTTAAGGAGCAATCCACACATTATCCATAAAATATTACAAAATAACCTTCAACAAGGCTAACAGATGTGCTCATCTCCTAACTATTGAACTTGCTCACAAGAACACCCCTAAGCTAGGAGGCCCTCAAGAAAATTGGATTCACAATAAATTGAAAGAGAAAACACATATAACACACTCAAAAATAATATACAAAACCTTTACCCCATAGGTTTACTAACAAATGAGTCCTACATAAGATTCATTGTACAAGGAGAAGAGGAGACTCTCTCCAAATGGAAACAATATATAACCATGAAGTATAACATATCCTCATAGAATGTAAGAAAATTCTCCATTAGATATTTTACCATGTATCCTTTTTCTTCATTGTCTCATTTAAACACCTCAATATCTTTCCTCAAAATATTTCAAATACTATAAGGGTACTCATACCCAAAACCTACATTCTTAAAGGAGGTAAATCGTTCATGGAGTTTTTGCACCTCTCTCAACACATCACATGAGTTTCTCTCATCCATTGAGAGAGCCTAACCCATCACATTCATATCTCATACACAAAGAAAAAAAACAACATATCAAATATTATAAGACCCAACACACTCAAAAATCCATTAACCCTTTCACATAAAAACAAAGCAATTACATTATATTTTAAGAAAAATAAGTCTACTTGAAGAAGTTTTATAAGGAAGGATGAACAAGGCTTGATGATGCTCCTCCAAGAATCATCCTAAGAGCGCTCTCTCTCTCTCTCCCAAAACCAACATGTGAAAAATATTAAAAATAAGTAGAACAAGAAATAAAATAAAAAAATCTCTGAAAGATGTATATGTAATGGGTTCCATGCCATGTATCCTCTTCAAATTTAGAGGTGATACTTGGATCCCACTCATCCCCCCTCTTTCTCTCCATAAAATTGTAAGGGTAGTGTGCTCCCCACAAGTACTCACACATGTGAGAATTGAGATGGGGAGTGCAATTTGTACACTTTTCTCCATGATATCTCCTAGGGAAGCTCTTGCATGTGTAAGGCATCAAGAAACCTCATAGATCAATCTAACAGAGTGGGATTGGAAGTGACAAGTCAACTTGCCTTATCCCACAAATTAAAAATTTGTCACTCTTTCCCCAAAACTTGGGAAGGGTCATATCTTGGCCAAAGTCCAAAATTTAGGCTCAATAGGTGCCCGCACCAAATATATATGATCTAAGGATCTAAAAACACTAAAAATTAGAGGGGGAAGACTTTTAAAGACCATTTAAAAATCTTTTCAAAATAAAATTTGAGTTTTTCCAACTAAGATGCCACCCATTCTAAATTCCAACTCCTACAAACCTTAGGACAATAAAAAATAAATTTTACAACACAAATTAGCTATATTACAACATTACTTATATTTAAATTCCTTAGTCCGCATCATAAACTAAGGTCAAGGCATCACTAGGGATAACACAACTATGGTTTTCTTAAGAGACCTCTAGTTTCTATTAGGTTTATCAATGTCAAAGTCAATATCCCAAAAGGGTGGGCCTCACATTAGGGTTGAGGATTTACAACCATGTCTATTGTCATAGTAACCAAAGATAAAGAAAAATAAAATCAAATATATACAATTACTTAAAACCCTAGATTTTAGGGATAAATTCCATGAAATTTATAATCATATAATCATTGATAGATACAATGTAGAGCTTAAATACAAATTTGAGAATATGATAAATAATAATTTTTTTTATAAAATAAATGTCTTTGCACCATGGATGTTTGGATTAGGATACATGATGTCCTGTGAGGTTTTTCTCTCGTCTATAACTTATCATAGAATGTGCCCATAATTACATAACTAGCACTTGCACCTATAAAAGGTTCAAGGGGTACGACGATAGGAAAGTAAAGGAAAAAATTAAATGTGTTTTAACATTATATAATTAGTTATATAACAATATAAATATATATTTGATTTGATTACAAATATGAATTTTGATTTATACAAAGAATCATTGTATCAGAGTGTTATGGCCACTTAGATCTTAGGAGAAGGGAGAGCAAAAAAAGGAAGGTGACTACACCTGTCTACTCATTATTTGATAGGGGAATTTTTGTCAGATGTTTAGTTAAATATGCTCTGGTAGATATATATGCAAGATGTGGAATCATAGACAAAACACTTGAATTGTTTGACAAAATGCCTCAAAGAGATGTCATCTCATGGAATGAAATGATATGATTGCATAATGTACACAAAATAGATTATGCAAGGAAGCTCTTAAAATCTTTGAATTAATGAAGCACTCTAGAACATCAACATTGTAAGATTTGCTTGTGTTCTAGATGCATGCGGTCATGCAGGTTTAGTGGATGAGGGCTACACATAATTCACATGTCAATAGGTCTTATTGTATTACATATATTGTTGATCATTAGGTGTGCATGGTTGACCTTCGTGCCTGTGTTGGCTATCTTGACGACACCTTAAACATTATTACTAAGATGCTAGTTAAAACTTTGGTGCCTGTGAATCATATATGAATATAGGCTGGTTATTCCATCAACACTGCTTTTTTAGTTGGATCCTAAAAATGTCGTAACTTATGTTCCCTAAAACATCTGTGCAAAAGCAGGCAGGTGTGGTGAGGTTCAAATAGTAGGGGGATTGATGAAAGATAGAGGAATTAAAAAGATACCTAGATGTAGTTGGATTGAAGGCCGTAAAATGGTACATGCTTTTAGAGTAGGAGACAGATCACATCCAAAAACATGGGAGAGCTATGTAAAATTGGAGAAATTGGATTGGCTAACTTTTCACTATGGTGGCAGATAATTGTTTCTTTTTTCTTCTATTCCAATTTGGTTTGTTAATCATGGCCCCTAGTACAACTATTAGAGTTGTTAAGAACCTTCGAGTATGTTATGATATTCACACTACATCTAAATTCATCTCCAAGATTGTTGCAAGAGAAATTGTTCAGAGAGATGTGAACCATTTCCATCATTTTAAATGGGGACAATGTTCGCATGGAGAATATTGGTGATGTTAAATGAAACAATTCAAAAAATAGGCTTGCACTATAATAATGTGCACTGTAGATCAGATATCCAGTAATAACGAAGGGACATCCATCAAAGCATAACAAGAAGGATTTTTTTGTCATGTATTGTAGTTACAAGCACCCTCCTAGACATACATGAAAATGTGGTTTAGCAAAGACAAGACAAGCAAACTGTTTCCAAAAATGCCTCAAAGAAATGTGATATCATGGAATGTCGTGACTGCAGGATATATTCAAAATGGGTTTTTTTCTGAAAAGTCTTTAGAAAATTTCAAGCAAATGCAACCAGTGTGTGTAAAGCAGATCTCCTCAACCTTTGAAAGCGTCCTTCCTGCCTGTGTGTGGATTAGAACTTTGGATGAGGGTTTGGACATCCATCAAAAGTATATTTGGAAGTGGATTTTTATCAGATATCGTAGTTGCAAGTTCCACTTTGAATCACCAAAGCCTTCACAAAAATTTCTGCACAAAATTCAATATTGAAGAATTTATGCACAAATTCTCTCTTGAATGATTTCAAATTGTGATCAATTTATGTGTAGCTTATAATGTATAGATGGGATTTTACGTTCCTTGTACTTTCCTATGCCATTCACTAGAGTGGCATAAAATCTCCAAACCTGTTAAGTGTGGTAATTCTTAAATATACCTGTACACATACATATATTATATGTGTATATGTATGTGTATTTACGTATTGACATATATATATAATTGTAAGGGAATATAATCTCTTTTCCATAAATATAGGATAATTAAGAAAATGCAAACATACATATAATTAATCTACATTAAATCAGGATTGCTAGTGTCAATATTGATCCATGAACAAAACTTAGTACAAAAGTGTGCCACTTCTGAGTTTGTAATTATTTTAAGGCATTCAATCAAAATGACACCAAAACTAAATGGGAATTGGCGTGGATATGAAATCAAATGCATAAATGGAATACAATCCTCATTACAAACATGAGATGTGTTAAATTATAAATTATGATAGGCCTATCTAGAAATCAGTCATTAAACAACAAAAATTTTAACTGAATATTCTTCTTGTTATAAGCCGTACTCCAGCAGGCCATATCTTCTATATTTTTATTGAATATTCTTCTTCTTATAAGCTGTACTCCAACATGCCATACCTTTTATATTCTGTTGATATTAATAATACTTATTGCAGAATTAAGGGGAACGTATAGCTTCTAATTCCTCCAAAAAAAACCATGCCATACCGATCAATAAGCTGATTCAGTGGAATTAAGTGCTGGTCGCAACCTCTTTTCTCTATTTTTGGCATGCCGCACACATATTGCCCTAGCCTGTATGTCCTACAAAGATACTAAATGCTAATCACTACCATTCTGGGCGAGCTCGATAAGTTTGGAAGGATTTCTTGATGGTCTATTTAGACCATAGTGTGACAACAACTTATTATCAAAAGTATTTGTTGTTGGTTGCCAATTTTCTATCTTATTCTAGCCACACAATTTCAGTTATCCTAATCAAACAGATTATAGCACTGATGGCAGCCTTTAATGGGACACTTTGAATTGAGGTTAAAGATTTGATAGGACCTAAAACATGCTGTCAAACTCTTAAAAACTAACACTTATTCATATTTCAGATATAATTTTTTAAATTTTCAGATTGCATGTCTAACAGAACAGGAAAGTAATACCAGTCAAACAACAAATGAAGCTACCACAAAAAATAACACAAATGAAGCTACAACAAATAATGATTATTGTTGGTTAAATGGAGATTTTGAGTTTGTTTCTTTTCAACTCATGATGCAGCTGTGGGATATATAAATGGTTTAAACAAACAGTGAGCTTGGAGAAGCAGACAAAAGAGTTAAGGTACAAGACTGTCATGATAAAAAGAATAAGTCAAGATATGGGTGAAAGGAATACAAACCCTGACTATCACCTTCCATACTGAATTGGAAAAGACAATTACATGTTCAAACATTCTTTAAAGATTAGAGTGACAACTAAAAGGACAAGGGGTTTATGGTTTTTGAAGGGACAAACAGTAATTGCCATTTAAGGATAGGCAATTGTTGGTCCAACTTAATGCAAAAGAACAACCTCATATCCATAAAAGAGAACAAATCTCAAAAGGCAGTGGCAGCCCTATGTTCAGACCCTAAACCCTAAACCCTAAACCCTAAACCCTAAACCCTATGTTCAGAAGGATAGGTATAATGAAGAAGTACAGAGGTAACCCTTAAGGTGTCGTGGTTATTACTAAATTACAAGCCATTAAGACAACAAAAGAAGATAATAAGTGACCTATTAAAGTAGTGATGCTTAAGGTAAGAGAGGATAGGGATGGCAGAGTTTTAAGGAATAAATGGCTAAGTTACAGTCATGTGCAAGGGGTCAATCCTATGTATGCCATGTCAAACCAAAATGACAATGTGCATGTTTCTTTAGAAGCTCAGAAGGACAATCAACATCCATAAACCTATTCAGAAGATGTAAGGGGGCCGACTAGGTATGATAACAGTTGACAAATGATCAATGGGGTCTCTTCAAGCCAATGCATGGAAAACAATATCAACAGAGTTCCATCATGAGTCAACGTTATTCATTCTATAGAGAAACAAGGTGAACTCAACAACTAAAAAGAGAGAGGCACAACATAGGGAAAGCAAGATTAAAAAGCAACATAAACACCCTAACATTTGATACAGCATCTACTGCCCAAAAAACTTGTCATCCAATAGTTTCTGTTTTACATATTTCATTAAATTTTCTGCATTGTTCTACAGGAGACTGACAATTTCTCACCTAATATTTTTGCAAAGAGAAAACATGAACAAAACAAATTCCAGCTACATCAATTTCTACCAAGTGAAACTTAAATGGAACTTCAAGCAAAAATAAATACATAATACACAAAGAAGGAAATTGGATGATTCCAAATCTTTTTTTAATAAAATATTTGTCAAATTATAAAACATTCCAAAAAAATGCATTGTCCAAATTTACATGAATTTATTAAGTTTTCCAAAAATGTATTGATGGTCAACATGTTATTCAATAGGAGCATATAATAGCTTTTATTTCTTGATTTACAAAATGGAAATATGGCGAGCTGTTTTATACTGGAAAAACGTATTCAACCCCCCGGGTTTTACTACACAGAAAGAAATCGAAGCAAATATGAATATGCCTCCCAGATTAAGTAATTCTTCCAAATCAGGGAAAAACAAAATCCAGGAATTGACTTAATTGCCCATGTTCAAATTGTCCATGCCACATTTGCTCTGGAAAGAAGCTGGAATTTATTAAAAATAAATGCTATTATAACATTGAAAATTTAGATATAAAAGAGCAGAGCACACGAGGTCAAAATCCTGAATCCATGAGGATAAACTTGTGCAATCTTCCTCCTATGTAATACACCCTCTAATATTATAACAGTACATAAAAATTGCAATTTTATGCATTGGGCTCCAAACATCTTTGTCTCTAAAACCTAAGATCATGACAGTCCATCTACTGAGAAATTAATCCACGCCTACTATATTTGCAATCACATCATTTGAAATTGTTAGCTTTACAATTCTGTGAAACAAAAATTGGAAAATATAGAACGCAACCCTAAAATTAATGGTAGCATTAGAAATATTTACCCGCAAAGCCAATTCAAGAAAGTATCCTAAATACCCATTAGAATGAGGCAACCGATTCTTTGAAGGTTACTATTTATAGGTGGAGCAATGATGGAGGGTCATGACAGAAGATATCTCTGCTTGATTTAGTTTTAATGAGATTAGATTGAAAGAATGATATGCACAGTATTTGCATTCAATGAGGACACTGCCTTGGCTCCACGTACTCCTTGTTCATCTTCACAAGTAACCTCAAACTTATCTCGATCTCTAGCTTATTTGATATGCAACCCCTGATTTGTCAGTTTTTAATCATGTGTTGTATGTCGGCAGAAATAGAATGAAGCCATGAAATTTTATCCAGGTATGAGTTGGCATAACTGTAGGAAATTTATTACCCTCATTCATGTTTTTTGGTTTTGCAGATACGAGGAATTTTTGAAGTAGTAAAGGATTTAGTTAAGAGCTTTCATAGTTTATATTATTTTCTTACTATAGTTCTTTCCCTGTAAACAATCTTATTCCAGTAAGCAGTGATGTCTTAATTATCATCGCGTGTTTTTGTTGAGATTATCAATGCTTAGCTCAGCGTAAATTTGAAGAAACGTAATAAATGCTTCTTTTTTTCCATCGAGTGGTTTACCAGCCGGTGGAGTTGTTTGTAGGGGTGTGAGACAGGATTGCCGATAGGCTGTGGACTGGCAAGTCCACAATTAAAAGCCTATCAGCTAAAAATAAAAAAATAATTATTAACAAAGAAATGCAAGAAGAAATCTTGTTCATTATTGTGTATATATTGGTGAGGAGTTGGGATTTTGACATGAATAATTTGGAACCATCCCATCAACCTATAAATTATTGCTAGTGATTATGAAGTAGACACTCAAAGTTCCAAAGAAATTTTTCCCAAAAAATTAACATACAATGGTAAGGTACTTTAAGGGAGGCCTCCTTATGAAATTGTAATTCTAAATATTGGTTTAAGGATATTATTTATATGCTTTTATTTTACCTTGGCTTCAAGAGTGATAAGAAAGTGGATGGAACTAAAAGGAGGTTCCAACACTAAGATCTTTGGGTTCAAAATCTACTTGTGCTATTTATTTATATGGTGGTTTAGTAGATTTTTTATGGACAACAAGATTCAAATTTAACACTATTTTTATGATCATAGCCAAACAAAAGGCTTGTTTTAATAATTAAGTGGATCTATAAGATAATAACGCGTGATCATAGAAGAAATTAAAATTATTTTATGGACTAATATTTTTCTCTAATTTATAATACAATTACATATACTCTAATTCTTAAATTACTTATGACTTGTAGAGATACTATACAACTAGGATAAAAATTTAAATTGTTTTATTGGTAATTCATGGAGGAACATACTGACTAAGATTTTATGGATAAGGAGTAGAGTTCCACATACTTCTAATCCACATGACAAAGAGGTTATTTGTATTAAAATATATTTGATGTAAAGACCCAATTAATTCTAACGCAAAAAAAAACTATATTATTTTTTTGTGTTCAAGTATTCATTCACAAGTATACTCGAGAACTTCTATTCATACGGGATAGGTATATCATCTGTTCATACGGAACAAGAATTCACTTCATCTATTCATATGGAATAGGAATACATCTATTCATATAATTGGAATAGGCATCCACCTAAACGAGGCAGGCATCTATCATATGATAGGTATGTGCTTTGGCCAAAGTCTTAGATTCATTGGGATCATCTGGATTCTGAGTCACTTCCTTGATGACCACACTTTCTACTAAAAGTGTATAGAGGTCATCGTCCTCAAGGGTATGTAAATTGAAATTCTAAGCTTGAAACCTGCCTCAAAATTCGCCCTAAGGCCTCGAGGACTCAAGAAATCCATACGAGATTCTTTCAAGCATATTTGTATATATTTATTTCTTTGGAATGTTTGGGTGATCTCTCTTTCCCTAAACCCCATTCCTGAATGCTTGAGTACTGGGAGCATCCTTTGTTTCCAAAACTTCCTACATACCTTGCTTCCAAATAGGATCAAGGCGTAAAATATGTAGTTTTGGTTTTGTTATGCACCAAATTTGCACCCTACTGAAACTTTTAAGCTCAGTAATCTGGCATAACATGGGACTCAAATTCTACATGTGGGATATGCAATATTGAAAATGAGACCTCCAGATGCTAGGCCGGTTCCTGTTGAATACAAATCTATTTTTTGCTCTTCAAACCTAAAGATTTTAGGGGAAAAAGGGGAAGAAAAGAGATAAAAGAACTTAAGGATTGAAACTAATTAATGGGTGATACACCAAAATCACTTCCCTTAGCACAAACTGAACCCACAACTATTCAAATGATGATGCAATACCTGATAAAACCCTCAACACATAAATATTTCAAAAGGAAGATCTGAGATCAGAATAATATTTAAAGGATGTTAATCACAGTAAATACATCTAGAAATTAATACAACCCCTGACCTGTGAAGAGAATTCCTAGTCACAAAGATGCCAAAATGAGACAAACTTAAAAGGTTTCAGATAAGAAACACAAAAAAGAAAGACCAATCACCAATCTGCATACAAATATGACACCAGAAATAGATCAAAAATGCTGTATAAAGGCTCTCAAAGGCCCTGGAAATGCATACTCCAAAATTTGATACAATACTTGGAACAAAATAGCACCATGTTCTCTAGAAAGTACAAAGTCTCTTCCACTCCAGAATTTTTGCATCCTTAAAATAGAAATGAGGAAGAGATTAAATAAGCTCAAACTCCCCATCCAAAACCCTAGAAAAAAGGGCCCCACCTTGAATAAGGGGGTCGGATTTGGTAAAGAAGCCCTAAAAGAAGGATCTCAAACTTATCAACAACTCACCAAAAACAGGAAAAAGTCTCCCAGACCTGGATAGGAACAAAAATCCTCATAAAGAGGACTCAAAAAACTACAAAAAAGGTGTCCCATCAATCAAAAACTCCTCCCCTGAATCCAGCAACCCAAAACCTCCACTTGACACTGACAGTTTGCCACATCTCCAAGATTTGATGCTCCACTTAAAGGCTCCATTAAAAGAATACATCAAATGTCTTCAACTTGCATTAATAACATTTATTTTTTAAAAGTGATTTATAACTTATCACTTTTAAAAATAAAGTTTTACAATTTTTTTAAAAATGCAAGTTGGAATACCATACCTAGCAAGGTTAAATTTAACAAAAGCACTAATTTTGCATTTAAATAATATCATTTATTAAAAATGATTAACAAATCATTTTAATAAAGATTTACAATTGACTGAAAATGCAAAAATTAAAATAGACTCTATGCTTATATATGAAAAATAAAAGCCTTAGAGAATAATGGCTTAAGAAGGATGAATAAAGCCAAAAGGAAAAGGCCAAGTTGGTCGAATTCTTTAGGGTTCGAACCCTGAAATGAAACAAGGAAGAGCTTCATTTGCATTTTATGTTTCTCTTTGCTGGGTGCCGCCATCAGAAACCCTAGTCGTGCCAGATTTCTGTGTATTTTTGCCATTATGAAGGATTTTCTTGAAGGCATTGTAGATATAAGTCTGGTTCTTTGATCGAAACTGTTGTATATGATGTTTTTAAAAGCTTTTGAAGGCATTATTGGGTGCGGCCTTCTGTATTGGTCGATGTTCTTACATTTTTCTGTGACTTTGTGCTACGAACTTGATCAAGAGATCTTTCAAATTCGCCATCATAAAAATTTTCATCAGGTACTTCAGATATATAAAACTTTTTCATTTCGAGGCTGCCATGCTACTGGATTTGAGCTCAATCTACATACTTAATGCTGCCTTATGTTGATTTCTTGAAGACTCTCTGAAAAAATTGCATGGTAAGTCTTCTTTGTACAGATCTGAGCATTTGTCTTCATTTTGAAACATCCTTTGGGCTTCTTAGCCATGCCACAACCATATTTCTGATGTACCCTGTGTTACCTCTTTGTCTTTGTTACTCTGGCCGCTATGAGAACTGGAAAAAGCATGAACTCATCACTCCTTCTGTTGGTTTTGAGCTGGGCCCTATCATTTTCACAGGGTAAGTTGATTTGAAGACACCTTGACTCCTTTTTGTTGCATTATTTGAGACTCAGGCCGCGGCCTTATCATTTTCTAATGCATTTTAATATATTTGTATTGCTGCGTGGCTTCTTTCCCGTTCAACTATATTTTTCATCTGGGTATTTTGTATATGTTGATTTTCCTTCATTTTGGAATACAAACCCTAAAAATGGGTAAGAAGAAATTTGCATATGTCTTTATTTTGAAACACCTAACTCTATTCTCCATTGTGAATGTAAGTGATACATGGCTCGACAAATAATTTTGATGCTTTGATGCATTTTGTTTAACCTTGCAACAGCTTGAACCCTATGTGCTTGACTGCCTCATTCCTTGTATAAGACTGCTTAAAAAAACAATACTCTGTTTATGCTCATGTGATTACTGTCAGCAGTATTACAATCACTTTCACTGTGATAAGATCGTTCCAGATTATAATATGTATGCCATTTGATTACTCTCTTCCATTCTCTGACCTTTATACTGCCGTAGTTGTATGTGCTTAGAGTATTATAATCCTCAACATGCATGACCATTGGAAAAAAGGTATGTACACATGTTGCTATTACTGTCACAGTTATATGCTATCCCTGTCTTTTTCATCTTGACTCAATTATCACGCAGAAAATAGTCAACAACTTGCTTAGGATGACTTAATCTTATTCTTGAAACTTAAAGAGCATCCTTGCTTCCATATATTTTGTGCATACCCCACAAGATAAGACACTTTCAATTACTTCCTGTAGGCTGATAAGATGAAGCTGTTGTAACTAGTGCCTTGCTTGGGCATAACTATACTGTGAATAGTATTGGACTGCCCTCGATATTCTACAGGCTGTTGATTCATTGCAGAATGTTGATTCATGGCATATAAAAATGATGAGAACATATTTCACTTTGTATCCCTATTAGAGTTTCCATTGCATATGCGTTAGCTTCTTTCTCCTGTAGCAATGTCTATTATTATGATCATCATGAAGAGCATAAAAGATCACTCTGTTGTCTTATAACAAAACCTGCTAACTACACATGTGAACTCTAATAATTAAGACTGTGAGATGAAGCTTTTCGTGGATCTGCACTTATATTCTAAGGTTCATAGCTGGAACCTTTTGTTATTGTTACCAGCAATGCCATTTGATGATGTCCATGGTTTCTATCCTTGCTGTTAACTGTTCCTCTATATGCATCTTGGTTGCCACTAGTATGATCGGTAACATATATGACTGCTCCTTTAAGACAAAAGTTGGGCTTTGAGGCTAAAATTTTTCCTCCTTTTTCTGATAGCCCTCGTCTTTTTGTCTTGGCTATATTTCTTTCATTTGTAAATTCTGCTTTTGAATAACTACAACTGTTTTACTTTCATAGAACTATCACAGCATACACACATTGTTTTACATGCCTTCATTTCAAAATAACTTATACTGTTTGATCAAGCTTTCATTGGCCTTATATTCATGCAAAATCTTCTTTTTGAATCACTTCGTGAATAATGATTATCATTGAAAATAGACACTCCATTTAATGTCAATGCTGAATAACTCAAACTCCATTATTGTCTCACTGGCACTTGTAACACTATATGCGAGGAGATTGAACATAAAAAGGTCCTTAGGAAGATGTATCTTATGCCAAAAGTATAATCTGGGCATGCTGAATGTATTTGCTGCAAACTTGTAAACTCAAAAATAGCATGGTACCTTGCTGTTACAGCTTGACAGTATTTCTGAGAGTTCATTGTGGGTATGTGAGTCTTGTCCTAAAAGCTTACTAGTTGGCCCTGTCACTGATTGATAACGAAGGGGATTACTACCTCATTGATCTGCTGTAATAATCTGTGTAATGGGTTTATTTCAATATGCACTTAGTATTGTAAGTCATACCATTAACTTCATGTTTACATCAGCCATGTCATAAGAGATGATGCAACTCTATCTTCCATTATTCTTGAATGCTGACTTAAAACAAAATTTGCTGCTTTTTGTTGAAGAACTAATAGAAAATTGCATTGTAGCAAATCTGTCCTGTACTTGAATACTCTGTTTCTCTTCAATGCAAAGAGGCTCCATACTTTATTTGAATGTAGTGTGAAAAATATAAAGTAGAGTTGAACAGAAAATGAAATAGATGAGTGCAATATTGATGCTTTAAAAATCTGTTATCAATAGTCATGTACTTCGTATGAAAATTGTGAATATATCCCTTTTGATATGCCGAGCTCAACCCTTGTGGGAGCCCGTTTTACTCCACATATTTGATAAATGATCTTGAACATGATGAACCTATTCCTGCACACTAAAACAAACATGTTAGCAAAATAAAAGAAGCTGAAAGATTCCATTGAATTACATTCTTTCTTCTCTTGATTCTTTGCAATTATTTGATGGATGCCTGATCGACTGTATCCTATATTTCTGTTGGTAGCGTAGGTATACGATAGGATTTGATTTTTCATTGCTTAGAGATCATCTCTAACGTCATCTTTTATCTTTCCTGCAGATGCTTTTGGAGTTGGAACTAGAGCTAAAACTGAAAATGGAGCTAGAGCCAACGTCACAACTGGAAACCTCAACTATCAACGATTCGTCATTCCAGGAAATGATGAATCACCTCCTACCCTATGTTTCCGTTATTTTTAGTTGTATAGCATACCATTGTTTATGCATTCCTTTTTTGATTGTAAAAAAATCCTGAAAAAGTTACTTCCACGACTTGTGTGGGATTCAACATTTTTTACAGAATGAATAAAAGCATTACTATGCAAATCTTTTGAATTTCGTGTTTTAAACATTTGCACAATAAACTATGATTCATATGTAAGATGGTCTCAATGATGATCAATGAACATTTAATCAAAAAAACATGAAAATTTATGTACCTATAAACGATGAACTTCATCCAGTTCTACCTGTTTGAACTCGGAGTGAAAAAAGAAAAGAAAAGGTAACCAAAGGATTTTCAACAATTTCATGTGAATGTTGAAACTAAAACCAATAAACTTGACTTGACCTGAGCTGTAAGTGAAAAGTGGGTAACAGGTTTCTAGACTATGTTTTATGTGGACTATTATAAAAAAGATGGGTATGCAACCCTTTCTAGGGTTCTCGTTCCCCCAAAAAGTTCCTTTGTGGCTGTCACCCACGAAGGGAAGAAAAAATGACAAATGGTCGATTTGACCATTGTTTATTTACCTAACAACATTCATCTAACCTATTTCCTATTAATATTTGTCACCCTTGACCTGTTTGAGCAATATATCTTCAAATCCAAATTACATTGCACCATAGAAAATTCCTACTTTGGGTTTTTCTAGGTTATCACTAGCGGATTTGATTCATTTCATTATTATCTTGTTAGGTTATCATTCCAAAGGGGATTTCCCTCCCTTCAGATTTAATCAACCAATGTTCCTTATTTCACCCCAACGATTTATAGGGACGATGTTGCATACATCGTTATTGCAGTTGTGTTAGGCTATAGATGCAGTAGCTTAAGCGCAATAGCTTTACCCGTAAACGTGAGCCATAGGCACTATTAATACTGAATGTTGTTGGTTTTATTTTCCTTCTTTGATTATTTTTCAAATCTATATCTAACATACTTAAATCTTAATAAGGAAAAGAGAAAACATAATGCATGGTAACTTTAACAAAATTCGTTGCCGGCATTGGAATGGTGTGTTGGTTTAAAGGTGGCATTGTTGTTCTTGCCACCAAGGTTCAAACCCCATTGGGGTTGTATTGTTGAATGGTTGTATTCCGGTTCATAGCTCTGGTCAAAAGCATTTACCCCTTCAATAAAAAAAAAAAAAACTTTAACAACATTCGTTAGGAAATAAACCAATGATGGTTAAATAAATCAATGAGCATTGGTCAGGAATTTATAATAAGTTTTAATCTTAATAATCAAAGTACCATAGACATTAAAGGAATTATTTAACCATTTATTTAGTAACTAAACCATATCCACTTGTAAAAGAAATCCTATGCAACATAATTGAGTACTTAAATTAAATACATGCATTATTTTGGGAAAAATTCATAACATATATTGTTCCCTACTTCCTTTATCAAATTTATACCAAAGATCTCTTTTGCATAGAGTCAAATATCTTCAAGAATTATTGCGAGGTTTATTGTCCCATTTTTTCAAACTCATATCTCTATTGTCTAAATAATTTATGTCGCAATAGGAAATGAAATTTACAATGATTATATTATGAAATGTAATAAAATATTTATCTAACACTTAACTAGGGCTATTTGATGAAGTTCTTATGTTGTATATTTCTTATAGAAGATTACTTTTAGGTGAGAAGAGATTTCATTTCATCTATATTTGAAATTGAAGAGCCTAGACCAAATATGTGTTAATAGAAGATTTACTAGAATCGAAAAAAAAAAACTTGTATGCTTCAATATAGCCAACCAAAGAGCAATATTAATAAATGTCTAGGAAACTTTTATTTATTTAACTTGTTTTATTTTATAAGTTCGAGGGTTTGATTAACTATAGTCAAAGAAGTTTATCAATATTATTGCATGGGTTTGGACTAATAATATCAAATTCACAAATCTAATTACACTAGATAACAATTACATATGTCCAAGTGTTTTTCTTTGATAAGAATTAGATGAATTAGATTGTATATATATATATCAAATCAACATACAATTATCATGAAATAAGAGTTAGAGGGCGGTTTATAAGCTATGTGAATAGTGATCTTTCATAAGTTGGACTGAAATTTAGTTTTAAATAATACATAGTTATTCATTTTCTATATGTAATCCTAAGCAATTTCATAATACATATTGTTACATATGGCATTTACCGCAACCATAATCTTTCTTAGAGAAAAATTTGGATACTTAACTAGGCTTCTTATTAATGCATGATCTATTTGACAAAATACAAGGTCAATTCTTTATCAATGAAGTCACTGTTTAAATAAATGAAGAAGATTAATTGTATAGATTAGTATTACGTTGTATGGTGTAAGTCGACTTAGCTAAAAATACAATAGTGATTAAAATCTACTAAATGAAAACATATGAATAGATCTAGCGAATGATATCATCTTGACTGTGATGTTTCATCTGTAAGGTTATTGTTGTATACTTAATATCTATCTATATGGCTTGTAGAACTATATCACAATTAGAAATTTAGAAATCCAAACTCTTCAATTTTTGCACCAATGACATTTCATGATCCCATGGGTTGCCTGTGACTGATTTGCTCTAAACAGTTTTGTTGCTATTTGTTATATTATTCTGTGGTGTTAATAGGTTGAGGAGTAGAATATAAAATGGAGGTTTGTGACTATTCTAGAAAAAGTGTGGAAGATCTCATGATGAATATATACCTATATTTATAGAGAGAGAGAGCATTCTTCTTTTAGAAGAATGACATAAATCTGCTAGATATACTGCAACTATTCAAAATGCAACATTTCTCATGCATAACTACTTCAGCCCAAATTCATTAGGCGAGGGAAAGATGGAACATAGTCCCTTGCTTATCTGGTATCCTGCATGCCTTCCATCCAATGCAAGATTCAAATACTTTGATAATTCATTTCTCTTTATCTATAAAATCGTCTTAAAATGTCTCAGTATTGTACTACACTATCTCTATCAACCTGTCTTGTAAAATTTGGATAATCTATTGCTTTCTATCTATCAACCTTGACTTGCAAACTTTGAATAATGCATTGGTCTCTATCTATCAAGTTGACTTGTAATCTACATATATTATATTATTGTCTATCTATCAACCTAACTTATAAAATTTGAATGACCACCTATTCTTTGTTTATCGACTGATCTATTCTTGTAGGTTGTGGTAAATAATTTATATTAGCTAGCATAGAGTTTATTACTAGTTTAAGACTTACATATTAAATGAATGCAAAACTAAATTTAATGGAATGCTTGATATGATAAAATAAAAAGTAGATGCCATAACACCTCATACAAAATTGTTTCAGAAAGAATGCTTGAATCCTACCTATTGCACTAGTTCCTGGTTGGGGGTCTAAGGTAAGGAAGCGCCTAGATACCCACATCCACCTCCTGCACAAATCTACAATTAACACTCCTCTAGAATCCCTTCAAGACACCAAATACACAGAACATGGTAATTGGAGTGATTCCCAAAACGTAGGCCCATACATTCAATTTATAGATAGAAATGCATTAAATTCATTACCACTGTAGTTTACAAGTTGGTTATGAAATTTATTTTGGGTAGATGAAATAGAGCTCCATGTGAATAATATGCAAGGTGATTAAAGTCAGAGTTGGGCTATTGTAGAAGTGATTTTTCCGGTTGGTCTGTGTCGACAGGAAATCAATTTACATGTCTGCGCCTTTAATCCCTTAGTTGGAGAATAAATTTTCTTTCCATTCAAAGATCTTTATTAGATTTTTTTCTAGTCAATAATTAATGGCTAGATCCAACTGATAGAGATTTTAGGAAATGTGGAGATAATACCTTTCATGAATATCAAAATGTGATCATGCATTTACCTTTAGTATTAAAGTCTATCAAAATGTGTAGTTGGAGGAGAGTTGTGACATGTGATATAGATCAACTTTACTTTGTTAGCTAGCAAAAGAGGAGCATAATTTCCTTCCTTACCTATTTCACATTAGGTGTTCGAATTCAAGAGAAAATCATTCACTATGGCACATGTAATTTTATAAATTTTAAATTTTAATATTGACTCTCACTATTGGTATGACCTATTGTCAGGTGACGAAAGCAAAGGTAGTTGATGATAAAAACCCCATGAATAAAATTTAACATGAAAGTAAATCCCTACTAGAAAGATTGGAAAATAAGGAACCTTGGGATGAGATCAAAAAATTAATGGAAGAAATTGCTAATGAGAAAGGTATTACTTTTCAAGAGTTGACAACATACAATATGGGATTTCATCCATAGACAAAGACATATATGTCAAAATACATAACAAAAACATAACAATGAGATTGTGACTATTGTTTGGCTGAAATATTTATGTTGGGATCCAAGTGTTCTACCCAAAATAGGAGCGTTCACTTGGGTGGCTCTCCACAATTATATAATCACCAAAGATATGCTACAAAAGTTCATTTTTTAGGACCACACTGCTGCCCTATGTGTTGGGCTAGTGAAGAAATTACAGACCACCTCTTACTATAGTGTGAAACAAACCAAGAGTATTGGTCAAGACTTTGTAAGAAAATGAGATGAAAAGGTCTACTCCCAAATGATATATCATCATTATTCCAAATCTAGTTGAAACTATACATATGATCTTATTTCAAAAAATATGGCTGGAAACACCTATAATGATCATATGGAAGCTCTAGAAGGAGAGAAAATTATTTATATAAGGAAAAAATATCCTCTGTTAAGACCATATTAATAAAATTTTGAAGCTAGCATTAGTGAGCATCAAAACACAAGAGCTTGAATGAAGAAAAAATTGAATTTATCTTCATGGGACAACTATATCCTCAACCTTTGGCCACCTCTAAAAACTTTACTCCCATCATGTTGAACACACACCGAAATATTGAGAGGGGGTTGAATCAGTATTCTATCAAATCTCAAACCCTCCAGAGAAAATTGAAACTTAAACTTTATAGCACAAAAATAAACATGAAATATGAACACAATGCACAACACCACACAACTCCAGATATACGTGGTAAACCCCACAGGGGAGAACCACTGTAATAAATTCTACTAGGAGATACTATCCTAATCCAGCCTCACAAATAAAATATAGTTATAACTTTGTTTTAGGGCTACAACCCAAAGAAGCTACTACTTCCTGTAGAAAGATTTTAGGGTCACTCCCAAGGAAGCTACAATTTCATGCAAATTTTATTTTAGGGCTTTAAACCAAGGAAACAACTACTCCATGAACTAAGAACAAACTCAAAAAAGATTACAGAATGACATTTCTTCTACTGTTTGAATCTGACAATGAAGCTCAATCTTTTTGATGATTGCAATTATGCTTTTTTCCTTCTTTTTGATAATTGCAATTATGCTTTGACAACTCTTTTGAAACTTCTTCAAATGCCTTCTCTTCAACTTACTGGCTCATTGCTTTCAACATTCAAGAAGTTTTTCCTTTGTCTCATTGCCTCCAACAAACAGTTAGGCACACTCTTCACTTCCTATTGAACACACTAGAATACTTAGAGGGGGGTGAATCAATATGCTTTAAAAATTAATCCTAATTAACTATTGCTGATGTAGAGCTAAACCAATTAAGCATTCACCTACTTAATAAAAATATGAAAGAAGATAAACATCTACACAAGAACATAGATGACACTAGATTTACATGGAAAATCCACGGTGAGAAATGCTGCTAGGAGCTACTGTCCTAATCTAGTCTCACAAGTAAATAACAATTTATAATTTGATTTTGGGCTACAACCCAAGGAAGCAACTACTCCTTGAATTTTTTTTAGAGGTTGAAACCCAAGGAAGCTACTACCTAATTGAAAGAAAGAACAACTGAAATATGATTGCTATTATGTCTTCAACCATTGATAGTCATCAATTCTTCTCAATAGGTCTGTAGTGGATCTTGTCACACTCTGCTCATGCACTCATACATATTTTCACGCTTCCATAATCACCTTCACATATTTGATCTTTGATATATACCATTTGCATGCTTGCAAAATACAAATTCAATCAACCATAAATAAGGAATATCAAACTTGTAACATGTCGGCCTACATCTTCATTGGTGGTATACAAAATGATATAACATTATTTACATCTCTTCCATATGAGTCGGCATGACTCATACAACATCTACAAACACTTCTTAGAATCCACACAAACATAAGCTTTTGGCACACAACACCAACATACTCAAGTCAGCCACAACAAAAGTATATCTTCACAAACTAACTTGAAACAACTATGCGATATTGGAAACAAGAAAGATCTGCATGCGCTTCAAACCTTAGATACTCCGAGACATGTAGAAGGTCCACACAAACTCATACAAATAATCTATACAATCTTCTACTGGTGCAAGCAAACAAATATATTTTCTGATAAACAATAGGCATCCAAAATCAATTGCAATACTCTACAACTTGAAAACTAAACTTGTGGAGCACCAAGAAACTTGAATCTCCAATATAGAATGCATTGGAAATTACTAAACATGTCCCCAAAAATGCATGATTAAATCATCATATTTGGAGGAATATGGAGCATTCCAACAAGCCTTCATCACTTTTCGCTGCTAGAGCATAGACCAAAACTCTGTCACTTCCAACTTTCACTACAAAAGGTGTAATGACTTGAAACCTTGGATATAACACCTTCACATCTTAACCAACTTATCTTCAGATCCATAAGACTAAATATTTCTCTATGGAAGGATGTGGACCAAAACACTATGTCACTGACTTAGGATATGTATTGTGAAGGCCTTAGACAATCTTCTGCAACCTTTCACAAAGTGCAGTACACCAAACTAGAAAGATATCAATGTAAACATATTACAAGCATATTAGAATATGTGTACCCACCTTCACATCACACATAGACATTTGGCTAATCACCACTCTTCAATATATTGCAATGCCAACTTGTACCAACTGATATCTCTACACATTGACTATCTCTAAAGCATATATAATCTTCAACACACTTTTTACATCAATGAAAACCAATCTTCTCAAGATGCAACAATCTCCCCCTTTTTCATTGATGGAAAACCCAAAAATTTGTACACAACCACTCCCCCTTAGGTGCACATGTCTCTCTCTCCCCCTTTGACATCAAGGGCAAAGGACAACAAAACCTTCTCTATACAAGAAAAACTCTACAAACTCCCCCTTAATATATACAAATTTTACTCCCTCTAGGATGAAGTCTGATTACTTCACCAACAAATTATCCTCATATCTATTCTGCATATGTATACAACAAAAAAAAGAAATATATCTTACATGAAAAATTAATCACAACTCAATTTTATGGTACAATTCCCTTGTAGATGGACTTGATTTGAATTGGGTTGCTATCCCATTGCTTCTTAGTAGCGGTCGAGGTCTAGACATGATAATTCAACAACACATATGTATCTTCTGCTTCCTCCAAAGAGGATGGTGCCTTGTATTTTTGAACTACCTCATTAGATTTTTTTAGGAGTCTAGTGAGTGAGGTCAATTGGAGGCTCACTACTTCTCTCAATTATTTTACCCAACCTTTGAATTGCTCCCTTTGGTATTGCAATTGTTGTATCTTGGAGTGCAAGCTTTCTATTTGTTCCCTAATGGAACCATCACTATTTTGTACTAGACTATATGGTGCAACCGCATTAGTGATCTACATTTTTAAATTGCACTTATTTGGTCCTTAATGCTCTTTGTAGTAGTAGGCCATTTCAAATAGAAAACATACAAAACCTTTGCTTCCTCCAAGATTTTTTGAATGTATTGGATACTAGATTGCAACTTGGATAGTGCACTCTCACACTTCTCAGAGGAATCATTCAACCTCTTTTCATTCAACAATTGTTCTGCCTTTTTCTCCATTTGAGAAGAATAAGTCTCAAAAGACTCCATTAATTGTTTCATCTATTGTGTAGGGGGCAATGATGTATCTCTTTTGGCTTCCAATAGATTTTCTTCTAACACCTTCATGGATTCTTCTAACACTCCAACACTCTCCACTTGTTGTGCAACAATTCTTGTCTTGTAGTGGAGTAGAGTACATCTCCAAGTTTCAACTTGTGTAGGGAAGACATTCTAAATAGATTGACCTGTCCATCAAAAGTAGGAACATGTAGTAACTACGAAGTCACTACCAGTTGGATTTGCATTTCTTGAGCCAAAAATTCCTTTATTGAGTCCACCGGAGAGGAATATGTTTTCTATGAACTCTCTTCTTCAACATCCTTCTCCTTATCCTTCTCTTCTTCTTTCTCTTTTTCCATCTCCATATCCTTTTCCTTTTCCATCTCCATATCAAAGACATCTTGCTCCATTTGCTGATTGGAGACACCTTCTTCTTGCTGTCCAGAGACAACTTGCACATTTGTGTCATCCAGAGGGGGTTCATTACCAATTTCATGCTCTTTCGAAGGCACTTGTACATTCATTTCACCATCAATATCACACCTTTCCAGAGGTTCCTGTGCAACCACATCAACTTCAATTTTTACCTCTTCAATTATATTCTTTGTTACTTCTTCAATTTTTGACTGAATCTTCCTTTTGATATTATCATCCAAACTCATCAAAAGGTCTATTCTTCTCTTGGTGTGGAGCTCTTTTTCTTATCTCCAGATTATCTTCTCCTTTTCCTCTTGAGAGATAGAGGACCTAACCTTGTATATTACTTGTTGTTTCAGCTCCTCATCAACTTTGATGGCATCATCTCTTCTCTATCTCAAAGCCTGTTGTAGGCTTTTCAGAGCTTTATCAACTATGTCACTGAAAGAAATGTTCTGCTTGAGCATGTATTCTTATCTTTTAGAGGAACATCCAAATGCAACTCCATTGTATCATTCAATAAACCATACTTAACAATTCATTCAAAATGGCACCAAAATCAAGAGGATCATGTGTTATCAAAGGATTGCCCAGTTCCCTCCTTTTCAATCTTCTTTCCTTTCTTTTTTTGTAAGGAGATTTCTTCATCTCCAGATTCTTCCTCCTCTTCAGATGCTTCAACATCTATCTTCTTTCTCTTTTCCTTCTGCTTAGGCCTAATATGCATAGTTTTTGTGGCCTTCTTCTCTAGAGGGTTCTCTAATGCAAATTTTCTTCTACCACCATTAGATTGTGTAGAATTGGAGGGCTACAAAGAAAATATAGTAGCAGAAGAGGATCTGCCAGATCTCCTTGACTATTGATTAGCTTCCAGAGGAACAAATTTATCTTTAGAACTCTCTACAAAAACAACAAATGTAGTTTTTGGTAGCAAACCCCATTTCTTGTGAAGCTCATCCTTGTGTTTTTTAAAATGTTCCTCTACATGCTTCTTAGACAACTTATTCATGATCTCTCTGTATGTACCAAGACTTTCTACTTTGGGATCCTTTGGTTTTGATAGTAGAATTCCACATAACCTTGCACATATTTAGGTGTAACCTCATAGGGAAGCTTGGGAATCCATGAGGATTGAGGCTCTATAGCTTCCATGTAGCAATGATCCTTCTCCAACATGAATGTCACTTCATTCTTGTACTTTTGGACCAAATCAGATGGAATTATTTCCCTCTCTTACATCTTCTTTACATATTCTTAAAGAGTCCCCAGTAGAAAGTAGTGTATGTTTGCTTGTTTTAAAACTATCAATGTTTTTATTAATTTGTTTAGCAACTGGAGAAAAATTATCCAAAATATTTCCTTTAAATCTAGACAATTCATTCATGAAAAGAAAGTGAGGCAAATGATCAATGAACCAAACTTGAAATTGTAACCTGTTTCCTTTGTCCTCTTCAAATTGTCCATCAATTGCTCTCTCAATAGCTCACATAGGTCAAAATTTGTACCTTCCTTCACCATTTTATGGGAAGTATGGATTGTAGTGGTGGTGACATACCCTTCTTTTCTTGTGAAATAAATCTTGTATGCAATCCCCATAGAGGCATATTAGACATTGAGATTAATGATATCCTTTACTATTAGGGTTCTCTTATCAAACTTAGCTCTGAGAAGTTACATAACCCTTTCATTCTTGATAGATTTCAATACAAAGACCAATAACTATCCTAATTGCTTCTTTAGTTATCATGTAGGGCTTTTCTAACCAAATGAAATCTTCATGAAAGCGGATCAAAATTATTTTTACCCATTCTTTGCTAGTGCAAAATTATCAAAAATATTTCCAAATGTCTAACCCTTTCACAAAATAGTTGCATACTCTAGCTTATACACTCCATTCTCATTCAACAATTCATACTAGACCACTTCAAAAGATGAAGTATGATCAATTTCACCCCAGTATCACCTATAAGACAAAATAACTTCCATAAGAGAAAAATGGCAGAAATATTATGCTATCATTAAGATGCAAGAATGCCAAATTGAATATGGAAAAGTACATATGAAGCCTTGCTTATATAGGCAAGGTTGAGATGTAGTATTTTCCTAACTTTCTCCTTGATGATGCTTGGGTGAGATATGCAGTAAGCTTCATGATAAATTTGTGTGGACAGACATGCCTGACATGATTACTAAGGAAGTGATTAAGGTTGTTATAGGTTTATGTTCAACTAGACCTGTTTTGGTGCTTAAGTCAATTAAGAATGAGGTTGTCATGGAGTTAACTAGTGCAAAATATGACAAGAGAGACTTGACCATCAAAAACATCATAAATCTGGTGGTCAAATACGATTCAATGATGATAGGATACAAGATCTATTTCTCTAACAGAGATAATTCAGTTTCAAACACTGCAATAAACATGACATATGAGAGGGTGGTGAATGGTGTGGATTTCAATTTTCGCAAGCTACTAAGAGCATAAATAATGGAAAATTTGTAGAAAACAAAGGATTCAAGATATCATTTTAAGTATGGCACATTAATCATATGTCTATTGTTTGACTTCTTGAGGGAGGTACTTGATACAAAGAATATTATTTGGCTGAAGGACATACTAGTAGCACACCAAATAATAGATTATCTAAGAAGGGTAGGTGATGTCGAGGCACAAGATGAAGCTCTTTTGGGATTCTTCACATTTTTCTAGAAGAAAATACAGGCAAGGGAAATAATTCCCAAAAAAATGGTTGAGAATGATATTGTTTTCATGATTTCCAAAGATGAGTGCATCATACAGGCTATTGATCCTAGGAAATTTTGGATCCCAAAAATGGGATATGAGATTAGAGAAGAGGAGATAATTGCTTCAATAGATTATATGCTAAGCCAACCTAAGGACACCTCAAAAGAGAGGTATGGAACTTATGAGGAAAATTCCAAATTCCATGAAAGTGCACATGGACCAAAGATAGAAACAAATAAGTAAGACTATGGAGAGAATGATTTCACAAGTAACAAAGATGGTTGGTCTAAAGAAAGAGGACATAGAGAAAGCCAAAGGCCTGGTTGATGCTCCATAAGGATAATCAAGTGTTAGGAGATCTGGTGGAGAATCTACTGCTCCTCTGATTGCCTCAAAGTCCTCTAGGAAAAAGCCAACTACAAGAGAGAAAATGAAGGATCCTATGAGTGCTTTGACAAAGGATAATTCACCTCTGGTGAAGTAGTAGAAGATGCCTGTAAAAGAAAAGGCCACCTCGAAAAAGAAACAAATAGGTCCTATGAGAAGAAGATTCAAAGCCAAATCAACAATATAAGCATAATTGGGAGTAAAAGTGGAAGATGAGGAAGAGGAAGAAGGAACAAAATTGATCCATAAAAGAAAAGTAGAAGCTTCACAAGGTGAAGTAAGTACAAATAAACAAAAGTTTGATATCATTGATATTGATAGTGAGGCAAAGGTCGAGAAAGAGAAAGAAGGATATAGAGTGCAAATGAGAGAAAATAAAGAAGATTTTGATAAAGAGAAAAAAAAACATTAGATGATAAGAAAAAGAAGAAAAAGGCTCTGGTAAGTACTCATAGCCCCATGAAGTTGGATGCTTTGTTTAATGGGATTGTGGAGAATGAAATGTTAGAAGAGACTATTACATTATACACTGATGATGATGAGCAAAGCCACCATTGTAGAAGCAATTATCAAATACATTGTTGTTTTTGAAGTAGATATGAGAAATATTGAAAAAAATTGCCTATGGAACCATGGAATATATTACTTGAGAGAAGACAAAAGGCCATTAATGAAGAGGAAAATTTGAGAACTTATGCTTTGGAAAAGATCAGTGCACCCCTCTCAAAAGAGAATAGAGCCATATTGGCTCAATTATATAATAAAGAGTTCTAAATGAAGCAAAGGGTGACTAACCTCATGATCATAGATCAAAATGATCTCGAAAGGCTCTAAAAAGATATAGTAGAGAAGGTTATAGAGTTAGCTCAGAGATTAGGGATGAATCTAGAGAACACAAAAGAAATGCATGTTGAGATGCCAACTCTAGATGTGAACATTGAAGAAGAAGCACAACATGATGATGCTCAACATGAGCATGAAACTGAAGAAGGAAATGTGCAAGATAATATTCTTCCGTAAGTAGAAGAAATTGCAAAAGAAAATGTTCCAGGTGAGGAAAATGTTGAAGAAGGAGCTACCAAAGAAGACATTGCAAAGGAGGATACTACTATAGATCATCAAACACCTCCTCTGTGTTTGAGAAAAATGTTGAGAACACTTAAGGCCAACCAGAGACAATCATTCCTTCGGATAACAAAGAATAATCTACTAGTGAAGATGTGCCTAAAAGGAATGATGAGAAGACGTTCGAGGAGAAGAAGCATGAGGATGCATTTGGTGATGTAGAAGAGAAGAAGGATGGAGACACCTATTAACATTGGTGATAAGGAAAAGGATTTGAAGGAGAAGGTTGCAAAGGAGAATGCAAAGACTACTAGTGAATCCTCTACTACCTCTGGAGACTCCTTAAATAATATGTTGATCATGCAATTATAGTTCCAGCCTGTAGTGTCCACCCAATTATTACAACTTCCAGTGCAATAGGGATATGTGGACATAGACAAGATTTCACCTCTTCACAAGCTTCAATTGGGTGATGTTTTCCATGTATTTTCTTGGAAATAAATCATTGAGACACATCAAAAGAGTGGAGAAATGAATGATGAGGTAGTAAAGGTTTTGTAGGAGACCATACTAGGTGTTACCATTGGCAATTCTCTATCTGGTGTGGATAATTTAAAGTTTTTTACTTGATTCATTTAAGGATTATGCTAGTGGGTTGAGAGGGAAGTTAGAGAAAGAAATAGAGAAAAAGATAAATGACAGGAGACTAATGGATGTAATGGAGAAGTGTTCCAGTGCACACAAAAAATTTCAAGAAAATCTTAAAGGTGTGCAAGCTTATGTGGTAGAAGCCAAAGTTTTATTTCAGCTTTGTATAAAGTGGCCAAGGTCTACAAAAAGCCTAAAAGATGAGATGGACTCTATTGAGTCCCAAATTGACAAAGCTTCTAGTGCCTATGATCTGGCATAAGACTTGGATAGAAGCACAAGGTATGCCATTGAGAATCTACATGAGCAGTTCTTCCAACTACAAGTTCAAAAGGAAAAGATCATAACACAGTTTAGTCATCTCAAGGATTTGGTGGACTCCAAGTTCATACCTGTTTCTAGTGCCTTGTTGAGTTCTACAAAAGATTCAAAGCTAAATCTTGTACCCACCACTCTAGATGATGGTGAAGAACTCTTGATGGAGTTGGAGACCCAGAGAAAAATGCTTGGCCTAGCCGAAAAGAGTTGGGAAGAGGGAAAGAAAGAGTGGCAAGCCCAACTTGAAAAGTTGCAAGAGTCAAATACCTCCTCCGAGTGATTGTATTTATTTTTATCCATTTCAATTTATTATTCATATTTTAGTGTACATATGCGAATGGTATAAGGAAATTTTCTAGTGCAATTTTTTTTAGGGGGAGTCAGTTAAGTTGTCAACTTGTATATGTGTACATATTTGTTAGGGGGAGTTTCGATATATGTGAAGACTTATGTTTTGCGCCCTTTTCTCTTGATGTCAAAGGGGGAGAATAGTTTTGAGAGATAGTTAAGGAATGTTTCCATCAATGAAAAAGGGGGAGATTGTTGGAAGAACAAGAATATTGCCATTGATATGCTTACTGAAAACATGAGCATGAGGGATAAGTGCATTGTATTATAGTGTTGTCATTGATGTCAATATTGTATTTCTGTATGAAGATCTTCATGCAGATCAGTTTGTACAACTTGAACATGTTTGAAGATGGTAATTGAGTGGGGATTTGCAAGAAGGTTTGATTTGGTGAAGACATATGAAAGACAAATTGGCTAAGTGTCAAAATAAAATTTCTTGTGTATCTAGGGTATCCAATATTTTGGTTTGCGTTGGTCCACTGTGTAGAATCTTGCTTTGCTATTTTCATGTATTTTTTTTGGTTTTTAGAAGATTCTAAATGCAAAATATCATAGTGTTTTAGTTTCTGGTGTTAAAGTTATGAGTGATATTATATCGGGTCTAGCAATGATAGTTATTTTTAGTTTAATATGCATGTTTTGGTGAATCCACACCTCTCCGTGGATTGGTATATGGTATTGTGGATTTATGGAGATGTTGACAATTTCAGTAGCATCTATATTCCAAGTGGCATGAATTTTTGAGGTCCGTGTGTTGGTTTGAGGTTGAAGAGTTGATGAATTTTTGTATTAGGTCATTATCGATGCTGACCTAATAAGTTTTAGGTATTGCGGAGTTTGAATGTGTATTGATTTGTTATATGGGAGCTATTATAGGTCCATGCCAACCTATTTTGATTTGTTATGAGTTTTGGACCTTTGCGCGAAGTATGTATATGTGTATGATGAGTCGACAAGGAATATTTTATATGATACAGATAATTAGTCTTACCTAATTGATGTTATAGGTGTTTGTGGATGAAGCAGATATATATGTAAGATATTTTTCAGTGTTTTGAGATAGAGGTGTAATGTTATGTAAAGTTAATGTAAATTGTCTGAGTATAAGGTGAATGCGAAGCAGGGCAGAGTGTCAGTGTAGATCAGTATGAAGTGTGTAAAGTCTGTATTTTGAACTTTAATGGAATTATAATTTATGCATATGTTAGATGCAACTATAACAGTTCAATTCTTGGTTGTGTGCTATAATCTCTTCTATATTTTCTTCTTTCAATGGGTAGTGAGTCCACTTGGATAGTGAGTCCAACTATAGTGAGCACTTTTGTAATATCTTATAACCAGTTATAATATATTATGAACTAATCCTCATCGTGGTTTTTCCCATTTTTGGTTTTCCACGTAAAAATCCAGTGTCATGTGTTATGTGCTTTGATGGTTGTTGTCATACTTTCCTTTCCTACTACAAATTGAATATGTTATGTGGAATGAATGTTTGAATGTTTAAGTGGTTTAAAAGAATATTGATTCACATATTGGTTCAACAATCTTAGTATCTTCTATATCATGTCTCTCTACCTATCCTCTTATCATATCTATCTTCTACATATGATTTACATTGCACATATACATACCTTCCCTTGAAGGGAAATGAACCCTAACTACAACTGATGTATTTTCTTGGTACCACAAACCTTTTCCAATAGCTTATGGTAGGTTTTGATCCATCTATGACCTGCTAACAGGGATCGATGTAGTATGAAAAATAGCATAGACATTGATGGTATTCAAAAAAATTCAATGCAAAAAAATGTTTGATTGTTGGTTTTAGACCTCCTTATATAATTTAAGAATTTTTCGTCTATGCATCTAAAATTGAATAAATGGTGAAATTGCCCCATTGGACACAAACTTGTAAACCTGCAAATAGGCATACGATCAATCTAGTATATGAAAATTGATGTCAACATTGATGGTATTAAAAAAATCAGTGCAAGAAAAAGGTTTGACTTATTATGCAGTTTAATATTTTTTCACTATGCATCTGAATTTTAAATTTTTTTGTGAAAACACTTAATTGGACACAAAATTTTAAACCTGTAAACAAAAATATGATTAATATAGTATGAAAAATGATGTCAAGATTGATGGTATTCAAACAAATTCATTGCAAGGAAAAAGTTTGATTGTTTAATTTGCAACTTCTTATATATTTTAAGAATTTTCTCTTTATCCATATGAAATTGAAAAAATAGTGAAGATGCCCATTGGACCCAAAATTGTAAACCAGTAAACATGCACATGATCAATGTAGTATAAAAAATTTCATCAACATTGATGGTATTTAAACAAAATTAGTGATTTTTTTTTTTGATTAATGGTTTTCAACTCCTTATATAGTTTTTTTTTTTCTCTCTATGCATCTAAGATTGAAAAAAATAGTGGATATGTTAGTTGACACAAAATTGTAAACCTGTAAATAGATACATGATCAATGTAGTATGAAAAATGAAGTTGAAATTAATTATGTTCAAAAAAATTTAGTGCAAAAAAAATTATTGGTTTTACAACTCCTTATATAGTTTAATAATTTTCTCTATACATCTAAAATTGAAAAAAATCAATAAAACACTCATTGGACACAAAATTGTAAACCTATAAAAAGACACACAATTAATGTAATATGAAAAATGACGTCAACATTGATGGCATTCAAACAAATTCAATGTAAAAAAAAATTGATTGTTGATTTGACAACTCCTTATATAGTTTAATAATTTTATTTTGATGCATTTGAAATTGAAGAAACGATAAAAACACTCCCTATTGTACACAAAAGTGTAAACATGTAAACATGCACAGGGTGAAATCATGGAACTATGTCTCACTTTAGGCAAAAGGAAATCTTTGGAGTGGCTAAGCTAAATTCATGTGAACACCTTCAATCAAAGGTATACCTTCATTCGAAGGCTGCCTTCGAATAAAGGCATGTCGAAAAGCCAAAAAAAATTAAAAAATGCCTTCGATCAAAGGCATTTTTTTTAATGTTGTTTTAAAGTGGTATAAAGAACCCACAACTTTAGCAATCTATTCATTTGGTGAATATTTTAGCAGACTATAGAGTGGATACCATCTTCCAAAGCTCCCATTTCAGACTTTGTACGACACAGTGGACCTCTAGACTATTGGGAAAATGTGTCTCAACCTTGCAATTACATAAGGTTTATTGTTGATAGGATTTATATATATATTTCCTAGTTACACTGATAGGTGTATACATTGGTAGCATTGAGCGAAATGTGAGTGTGTTAACAAAAAATCCTAAATGGTCGACATACATTAACTAATGATATAATATAAATTTGGACCGTTTATTATTATGTTTTAGATCTAATGATAGATATTTTTGTTGGCCTATCTTGCCCTAGAATGTATTCCTATTTTATGAGGGCGTTGTATTATGGTTGCAGTAGTGTGTGATGTTTTTGAGAGTCTAATAGTGGTCATGTTGTCTCTTGATCTCTGGTAGTGATACTCCTGTGAGAATCTTGCTCTGTAAGTATATTGTAATATTTGTGATTTTTGAATAATATATTGGACAACTTTTGGAGTGTGGGGGTTTTCTCCCAAAAGGCTTTTCCCCATGTAAATCATCGTGTCATGGTATGCATGATATTTATGTTTATTTTATTTAAGTTTCTATAACTGTTAAAGATTTGTGAAGTTTTACATTATTCTCCTCTCAAGATTCATGTAGGAAGTTGTTTCGCTACCTTGGCTTCCTTACAAGTGGTATTAGAGCCTAATATCCTGTGATTTCAATTGTGGGTTGTTGGGCTTTTTGAACTAATCCAAATTTGAGTAGGAGCTTGTGTAGAAGACACTTTGTGATCTTGTTGTAGGAATTTTCATATGGCAATTTCATCAGGGAGAATAGAGGTGGAATTTTTTTTTGGAAATAATTTTGAGATGTGGAAGCTAAAGATGGAGGATCTGTTGATAGATCAAGATCTGTGGGATGTTGTTGATGAGAATGTTTCAAGGCTTGCAAATCCTACTCAGGCTACTCAATATGATGTTATAGATTGTAAAGCCAAGGGTCTAATAAGACTTTGCTTGGAAAACTTTGTTTTAATCAATGTCCATGAGGAGACCTCTGCACAAAAACTATGGAAGAAACTTGGTGAGATGTAACAAGCCAAATATTTAGTGAACAAGATTTTCTTAAGGAAGAAATTGTATTCCATAAGAATGGAAGAGGGTGGAAAAATCATAGAACACCTGGAAGCATTCAATATTTTGGTGGCTCAATTGGCATCGGTTGGTGTTAAAATGGATGAGGAGGAGAAATGTCAGATCTTGCTTTGTTCTTTGCCTGATTCGTGGGATTCTCTTGTTATGGCTATTGGGAGTACTTCTATTATATTGAAGATTGAAGATGTGGTGGGATCTTTGCTTTATGAAGAGATGAGGAGGAAGGTATCCATCACTACCAAGGAGGCCCTAAATGTTTGTGGAAGACCTAAGGAAAAAGGAAAGAAAAATGAGAAGCGTGAAAAATCCAAGTCCAAGGGGAGATCTAAATCTCATGGAAAGTCCAAAGTTATTTTTTGGAACTATGGTAAGCCTGGACATATTCGTAAGGAATGCAAAGAAGAAAAGGAGAAGAAAAAGAAGAGATTTGATTTTGATTCCGATTTTGAGAAGGAAGATGGTGATGCATTCATTGCAACTTTGGAAACCTATGTAGGTAATGATGCATGGTTAATTGAATCAAGTGCATCTTCTCATATGACCTTTAATAGAGATTGGTTTTCTGAATATGAAGAATTTGATGGTGGTAAGGTCTACTTGGGTAATGACTCTCATTTAGACATTGTTGGCTGTGGTAAAGTTAAAATTAGGTTTCCTAATGGTAGAATAAAAAGGATTAATGGTGTGTTGCATATCCCTGGATTAGCACAAATTTTTTTATCTATGAGCAAACTAATAGATACAAGTGTGCAGGTAGTATTTTCCAATGCAAGATGCAAGCTGGTTAGAGGTGCTATGGTGAGTACTAGAGGTGTTAGATATGACACATTGTATAAGCTTGATGCATGCACTATCGTGTGCAATGGTACTTCTATGAAAAACAAATTTGTGGAAGAAGTGAGGGTTTCACCTTTAGTAGATGGTCATGGATTTTGGGTACCCAAGGGTGTTCTTTCTTTGAAAACAAAGTTACCTACAAAGAAAACTATGTTATGACACTAGATACTTGGCCACATTGGAGAAAATGGTCTAAGGACATTGAAAAATAAAATCCTTGTTGAAGGTTTGTTTGATTGTAATCTTGAATTTTATTTTTGTGAGCATTGTATTTATAGAAAACAAAACCACGTTTAGTTTTACTTGAGTTCTCATAAATCTTGTGGTGTATTGGATCTTATTCATTTTGATGTGTTTGGTCCTGTAGATGTTCCTTCAATTGGTAAACCCGCCTATTATGTTTCATTTATTGATGATTATAGTAGAAGGACATGGGTATATTTTCTAAAGAGTAAATCTGAAGTTTTCAGTCGATTTAAAGAATTTAAAGCAATGGTTGAGTTGTAGACTGGAAAGAAAATAAAATGTTCGAGGATGAATAATGGCGATGAATTTTTCTCTAATGATTTTGATAGATTCTGTAAATATTGTGGTATTCATAGAAAGAAGACAACTTCATATTCTCCACAACATAATGGAGTTGCAAAAAGAATGAATAGGACATCGATGGAGAAGGCCAGGAGTATGTTGAGTGGTGCTGGTATATATAGAACAAAGGTTTTGGGTTGAAGCTGTTGCCACTCCCTGTTACCTAATTAACATGCCTCCTACATCAACTCTTGTTGATAAAATGCCTATAGAGGCATGGTCAGGTCATAAGCCTTCATTAAGACATCTTAGAGTTTTTGGTTGTGAGGCATATGCACATGTGCCAAAGGAGAAGCGAACAAATTTGGAGAACAAGGTTGTGAAATGTACCTTCATCAGATATAATTATGGTGTGAAAAGATACAAGCTTTGGGATCATGTTGCACAAAAGGTAATATATAGTAAATGTGTGACTTTTAGAGAAACTAATCCCTCTTCTATTACATTGCAGCAAGAATAAAGTAAACAGGAAGATGCAATTCGATTTCCTTCTACATATGAGAAAGTTGAATCAAGGCCCATGGATAGACAATAAGTTGAGGAGCCCATCTAGCTCTAAATCTTCAGAAGAGGAGGAAGAACCTCCAACTCAGCTTATTTGTAGGTCTACAAGACATAGGGAACCACCTGAAAGGTATTCACCTGATGATTGGGGATGTATTTTTTCTTTGAATACTAACATGGATGAACCTAAATACATAGAAGAGGCACTAGGTATGAATGATGCGGAATCCTGGAAGATTTCTATAGATGAAGAAATAACATCTTTGAAAAAGAATGATACATGGGATCTTGTACCATTGCCTGAAGGACGAAAAATTGTTTGTTGCAAATGGGTGTTCAAGAAAAATATTGGTTCAGATGGAGGTATTGAGAAGTACAAAGCAAGGTTGGTTGCGAAGGGTTACTCTCAAGTTGAGGGTTTTGATTATGGTGAGATATTTTCTCCTATTGCAAAAATGACATCCATTAGATTTTTTCTTTCTATTGTTGTTGCTTATGATTTAGAGGTTGAGAAAATGGATGTGAAAACTGCTTTACTTCATGGTGATTTGGAGGAGGATATTTATATGACATAGCCAGAGCACTATGTGGTGAAAGGTAAAAGTAAGTCGATTTGAAAATTGAAAAAATCTTTGTATGGCTTAAAATAGAGTCCTAGGATGTGGTACCAAAAATTTGATACATATGTGTTGAGTTTGGGATTTGAGCATTCTAAATCAGATCATTGTGTTTATTATAAAACTAATGGTGATTGTTTCATATTTATTACATTATATGTTGATGATATGCTATTTATGCAAAGGGAAAGGTACGATTTCAGAACTAAAATCTCAACTTGTTGCTAAATTTGAAATGAAAGATCTTGGTGCAACTAGACACATTCTTTGGATGGAAATTAAAGAGATAGAGTAAACAAAAATCTATGGCTTGGCCAAAGTAAGTATGTCAATTCAATTTTACAGAGATTTAACATGCAGGACTGTAGACCATTGTATGTTCCCTTTTCAGTTGGAACAAAGTTATCTATTTTAGATTGTCCAACATCTCCATCAGAGATGGAAGACATGAGCAAAGTGCCTTACCGGAGTGCAGTTGGAAGTTTAATGTATGCTATGGTTTGTGCAAGACTAGAAATTTCCCAAGCAATGGGAGTTCTTTCTAGATATATGTCTAATCCTGGTATAGTTCATTGGGATGCAGTTAAAAGTCTTCAAATATTTGTGTGGTACCTTAGATTATTCCTTGTGTTATCATAGCAATATGAATAAAGATGAGATTTCCCTTGATATTCATGGTTATGTGGATTCAAATTGGGTAGGTGATGTTGATAGCAGACGATCCACCAATGCTTATTTGTTTACTTAATTTGGTGGTGCGATTAGTTGGATGAGTAAGCAATAGGTTGTGGTTGCTTTGTCCACTATTGAAGCAGAGTATATGTCAACTACTCATGCTTGTAAAGAATCCATTTGGCTTAAAAGACTGTGTTCAAATATTAGAATAAAACAAGGTGAAGTGACAATTTATTGCGACAATTAGAGTGCGATATGACTAGCTAAGAACCCGACATTTCATGCCAAGACCAAGCACATTGATGTACAATATCATTTTGTTAGAGATATGGTCAAATATAGCATAGTGAAGCTAGTTAAGGTAGAGACTTTGATGAATGTTGTTGATTCTTTAACTAAGCCTGTGAGCAAAAAGAAGTTTAGATGGTATTCAAAGACTATGGGCCTTTTAGCCCTTAACAACTAAAGAGATGATGTTTACACTCTCCCGTTGCTCTTGCAAGGTGTTTGACAAGTGGGAGATTTGTTGGGAAAATATGTCTCAACCTTGCAATTATATAAGGTTTATTGTTCATAGGATGTATATATATTTATATATATTTCCTAGTTACACCAATAGGTCTATATATTGGTAGCACAGAGCGAAATGAGAGCATGTTAACAAAAACTCCTAAATGGCTGACATACATTAAATAATGATATATTGTAAATTTGGACCATTTGTTTTTAGGTTTTAGATCTAATGGTAGATATTTTTGTTGGTCTGTCTTTCCCTAGAATGCAACCCTATTTTATGAGGGCTTTGTATTATGGCTACAATAGTGTGTGATGTTTTCTGAGAGTCTAATAGTGGTCGTGTTGTCTCTTGATCTCTGGTGGTGATACTCCTGTGAGAAGCTTGCTCTACAAGTATATTGTAATCTTTGTGATTTCTGAATAATATATTGGGCGGCTTTTGGAGTGGGGTTTTTCTCTCGAAAGGGTTTTCCCCACGTAAATCACTATGTTGTGGTATGCATGATATTTATGTTTATTCTATTTAATTTTCTATAAATGTTTAAGATTTGTGAAGTTTTGCATTATTCTCCTTTCAAGATTAGTGTAGGAAGTTGTTCTGCTACCTTGGCTTCCTTACATAGATAGTGACCCAACTCACTAGGGCTTCTATCGAAGCAATTGCATACCCAAGTAGGTCCACCTTGAATTGTGTTTTCATGTGTTTTAAGCAGGTTAAACATGGTTTAAACTAGGTTTTACACCTAACAATTACATTTTCTTGAAAGTTTCTAAAGCACTTTCAACAAATCCATGAAACCACATTTCTTTGAGGCATTATGTCAAACATTTGCTTCGATGGATGTCCATTCCCTCTTCCAAATCTCCCATTTCCGCATAGGAAAATTCCTTGTCTATGCTTCCACATTCTGGATACATGTCAACCAGGGCAGTTTCAACTACAACATCTAACAAAATTCCTCTATTGTTTATGCTTCGATTAATGTCCATACCCTGTCCCAAAGCTCCCTTTTTGGCATAGGCGGGGAGGATGCTAGAAAAGGTTGTAAAATTTGGCTTTACACCCACCAATTGCATTTTCTTGAAAGTTTCTAAAGCCTTTTCAACCAATCCATTTTGCACATATCCTGCAACCATGGAATTCCATGAGAACACATTTCTTTGAGGCTTTTGGTCAAATAGTTCACATTTCTTTTTAGATATAGCTTCATCAATGGATTTCTTTTAATTGGAAGTTATTTTTAGAACCTGTGTTATACCTCTAAGATGTAGGAAAATTTTGGACAAAATTTACAATTGTGCTTGGTTACTTTAAGTATTGTATGGCTATATTTCCAACATTTTAACTTTTGGTAAGAAAAGGAATGAAATTAATCAATTATTATTGGTTTGTTATGCAGCTGACATATCATGGAAACTTTACAGATTATAGGTTTTAATGAAATAGGTTAATAAAATCATTTTTAATTGTTATCATTATCAGTGTGTCAAATCCTTTTAATTTTTCTTGTTGTCCTTGCTACAATGCAAAAGTCTTCCTTTTTTGCTCAGTAACCCAACATCCAATTGTTTCATACATTATTTCTAACTAATATTTAACTTTAACTAGTAATTAGGTTTCTCAACAAACATAAGGCACTTAACCCTGTTAGTGCTTCAATATCTAGAGAAAATTAAATATAAGTTATTCCATAGAAATCCCTAGACATTTAAGAAACAAGATGCAACTATTCAATAACAATTATTTTGGAGGTTATAGAAGCACATTGGATGTCTCTCTGCTGGTGGTTTCCCAACCACTATAAATGTCTAGGGTACAAACCTTTACATATCTACCAACTATACACAATATACACAATATAGAAGAGTAGAAAATAGAAAAAATAAGGTTTTCCCATCTATGCTTGAGAATAGAAATCAATGGACATTGTTTCTTGTTCAAGGCAGTTTAATTTTTGCAATCAAATTGTTCTCTTTTAATATTAGTGGTCCTTTGAAACACTTCTCTACAGAACCTATAATCAACTCTTTGAAATGGGAATAAAAGAGTGTTTCCCCTCTATGAAGGCTCTTCATGTATCATAATATACAAAATTGAATAGACATGTCAAGATGCCCATAAAACAAACCAAAAAGAACCAAAGCAGTGTCAAGAAAACCAAATTGCTATTAACTTACTGGTCTCATTTCTATGCTAAAGTAAATAAAATTTGCTTATGGTATTGGCCATTCACCCATCCCAACGTATAGTTTCTTTATAGGCAAGCACAGTTCTAAACTTCTGATTATGCTTTTCAATGCAAAAGAATGTGATATATTTTTCACCTTTAGTTCAAAGTTTTTTAAAAAACATATTAAACAATGTAGGCAAATATAAATATGAAAGTTGATTAGCTCGACCATGCAATTATTTCTCACGTCAATGTCAATTTATCATTGGAGACCTCCTTGCTACATATTGGACATATCTACATTATAAACATGAAAACACAAATGTATGATGTACGTGGAAAGTAAAGTCATTTTTAGAAATTACACACTTAAACTAGTCTTCAAAGTCCTAGTTACATCCCATAATCTTTAACGAATTAATAGCTTGTTCATTGGAGATCCCTACATTACAAACTTAAATATGGGAAACAATTTATTGCAAAAAGGAAAAGACCATTTATGTGTGCCTAAAAAATGCTTAAACAACTCCTAATAATAGGCCTCTATATTAATTATAAGGGTTTTATCCTTGTAAAGCTTGTTACAACATTTTTATTTATATGTTTGCACATTTGATTTCTCTTTTCGATGCTCTCACAATTGTATTTATCTTTTGACATGATTATCCATTTCAAGTTTGCATTCTATCTATTTATTATTTTCAACTCCTCACAATGACAAGAAATCCTTATGATAGATTAACATATTCATGCATAATTCTGATTGCTTAATATTTTATTGCTTGGTAGGGTTTGGATAATGAAAGTAGAAAAAACATCTTGAGAAGGGTTTTAATAAAGTTGATAGTGGTATTAAAGTCTTAATTAAAATTAGAACTTAATTAATTTTTATGTAGAACATTGATATGGCGGGCTTTAGGCATTGTACAGATGTAGAGATTCAAAGATTGCAATTGGTTTTAGATGACCCTTCAACCACGGGGGTCTACATAAATAATTGCATGTAGATTTTAGAGAGTGTACTTAGCATTAGACAATCATTAGGAGGTGTGTATGCCTATTCTAGGGACACTTTAGCAGCTATCCTTACTGAGATGAGGAGAGAGGTTTTTGGTGTACCTTTGAGCACAATCTAGCTTAGAGTGCCAAAGGACATTATCAAAATTGAATGTTTTCCCCAATATTCCACTAGATTGTAGGTGAAGGCATATCAAGTTACTAGGTGCATTGATCCTAGGATTTCCCCACTAACATATCCACAATTTCTTGTTGCACATGGTTGTTACCTGAATAACGACCAAATTACATTATATTTTGCACATCAGTTATATGTCGAGGTCCACTTAGGCCTCAACATTAACTATTTGGATTTACCTAACCATCTGGGGTAGGGGCATGGGAGGGTGTGTGATAGGGATGCATATCAACATGTAGGTCGAGAGCACCCAAATTATAGGGCCTTGGTTGGGCCAAGGATACTTATTTTTTCTCCATCCATTAGCCCTATTGGAGATTAGGTTGTCATGGCTTCCCAACATGAGGCAGTTGATGGTATTACTAATATTGCAGTCCAAGCTCAATAGATATCTATAGATCATGTCAGCTGATATTTGATGAGACAAACACATAGGTAATCTCTTGTTGATCTAGATGTATATGTTGTGGTAGGAATTCGATCTTTAATTGATATAGATCACATTACATGTGATCCCTAGATTATGAGGGATACATGTTGTAGATTGTCTGACGACCTGATGAAAGCCTATGGTGCAATCTTAGGATATTTGAGGTACCCATTGGTAGATGTTACCTCATATGTGGCTCAATGTTATGGTGGGGATTTTCAAAGTCTAGTAGTTCCATCCCGACATTTTGATATTGCTCCTACACCTAGTGCCTGGTCATCTACTCCTACACCTGGTGCCCAATCATCTACTCCTACATCTGGTGCCCAATAATCTACTCCTACACCTGGTGCCCAGTCATCTGCTCCTACACTTGGTGGCACTCAGTCTTCTACTCCCACACCTCGTGCTCAATCATCTTCTCCTATAGTTGGTGTCCAGTCATTTGCTCCTACACCTGGTGGCACCTAGTGATCTGCTCCCACACCTAGTTCCCAATCATCCAATCCTACACCTGGTGCCCAACCATATGCTATTATAGGTGCACATAAGACATCTATTGATACAATCAAGCTTCTGAGAGGAGTTTTTATGTAGATGTTGGCTTCACCAATGCCATCTCACTTGCATAGCCTGCTACACATGTCATTGGAGCAGCAAGTCAAGTGTAGGATTACATAATAGTTGGTGGATCATATGATTGCAGAAGCCAACACTCATGATGCAGAGGCTATTCCTAAGGTATATACCTATATACATATAATTTTTAAGTTTATTTTAAGTTCTGAATAAATTTACATGTACAATTATATAGTTCTTTGAAATTAATTTTCTAAATATTTTTTTATGTATTCATGCATGTATGTATGTACTAGGTGGAAATACAATTTATTATTCCTAGTTTGAGGGCAAAGCGCGTACACAAGCGTTCTTTGTCAGACTATGTCAATGGATAGGTGAGTTCTTTAATTTTCATTTAAGTTAACTACATATACATTGTACATGTTCACTTAAATTCATTTTTGTGTACACACACACACATATTTAATATAATTTTTAATTATGTATATATATCCATGTTATGTAGGGCTCAACACATTTATCAGGGCAAGATTCACACTCGGATGGTCGCTCAAGTAGGGCCCAACATGATGACCCGAGGACCATTTAGATGAGATTTTATTTATACATGACCCAAACATTTTATTTATGACACACATTTTATATGAACTTATGTTTATGTGACATTTTATGTATGTTCACTTATATTTCTGATGACATTTTATGCACATGTCCACTCATATTTCTAATGAAATTTTATTTATACACATGAAAAACATTTTATTTATATGACCTGGACATTTTATATGGACTTATGTTTATGTTTGTTTTACTTGCTTATGATGTGTATATTTGAAAAAATGGAGTGGGAAAGAAGATTTATTTATAAATGACATGTAAAAATGTGAAATGCAATAATGCACTAGTTTGAAATGGAAAGGTGAGCTTAAGAGAAGTTGTATAATTGATGTTCTAAGGGACAATCTATTCAATTCCAAAATTTTCTACAACTCGCTTAATCAAATAAATCTTGAATGTGCAATGGGTACCAAAATAGGAAATTATAGTTTTGTTGGGTGAAGTGAAAAATTATTGAGTAGGTTTTGAATGATTATGAAATAGTGTTTGTCCATAACATGGAATAGTGATCTAGTAATGGACATTAGTTATGTGCATGCATTACATAGAGCCTAAAAAGATATTATTTATCATAATGTGTGCTAATATTGTATTTAATATTATATGAACTATAAAATTTCATGTATATAAAGAGGTAAAATAAAAAATATGAGCCAATTCAAAATTTGATGATTTAATAATTATTTTTATTTTATTTTAGGACCTAAACTAAATGAAATGAACTAGTCTATTTATTCCTTGGAGGATTCTTGTGTAAGTTAAATTCAAGACCTTTCAACAATTTTATAAACCTTGAGAAGAAAAATCTCTACCTTTCATAGATGAAAGGAGTTATCCTAGATCAAACTTGCTTTAAAATACCTTGTAATATTTCTTTATAATTAAATAAATTAACTATTATTAATCAACAATGATCGCTCCTATGGTATAATAAAGTTACATTTTTTATAGGTAATTCATTAGGAGATGATTATGCCTAGCTCAACTCATGAATTGATCAAAGAATGTGGCAATGAACAAAATTATTCGCTAACAATAACATAAATATTTTTTCAATTTTAAGTGATCATTAATAAACATTCTAAATAGATATAGCATTAGAAGACCTAATATGGATCGTTTGGTTACCTTTACCACTTATAATTCAAATTTGGGTGACAAAAAAATCATAGGGAATAAATATGATGATATGTATTAAAATAAAGGATTAATAACTAAAATTGGAGCTATATTAATTTAAGAGATTAAATAAATGAGAGGGTTAGAATGAATTCACTCATTTCATGTTTGAATGAAACAAGAACAATATCATATGTCACATCCAAATGAACATATAAATCTCGAAGATGCACACTTTTTGTTCTTAATTGCTTAAATGGACAACTAAGCTCTCAAAATATTCACCCCCAAACAACTCACTCATTCATGTACCACACTGATTGGATCAAATCGCTCTTCAATAACTTGTAATATTCTTTGATGATCATCTCTATCTAGTCTCCACTTATGACGTCCACATGCACGTTGAACTTGACGAAGAGATAGGTTAGAGTAGTAATTACTAGGTGGCTATATTGTAACACCATGTTTTTAGGATGGTAATCAATAAAATGAATCCCATTTTGAACACTTTTGACTTTTTTGAGATATGTCCCTTGCACTACAACTAAACCTATGGGAAATAGCATTTCATTGCTTGTTTCTGGTTTTGTTAACTTCATCCTCTCCTTTGTGCAACATAATAAATAATAACTGACACATTCTATATTTCTAGCGTCTGCTATGACTATAAAAACATCTCCTGTACATGCATACATTGAATTTTTTAAAAATAGAACCAATCTTTAATTGTAGAAAAAAAATTGTTTTATATAAACAAATTACAATTATTATTTTTGTCTAAATTAACAAATATTATAATTTATAAATTGATCTTGACAAATTTAAAAACTTAAATGCATGTTCAAATTTATTTATACACATGTACACACACATACCTTTTTTAATCAATCCTAAAATGTGGTCATAATTAGTTGAAATCAAAGGAATATCTTCAAATATTTCATCTTCATCTTCATTGTATGTATCAATAACAACAAGTGGCACCAAATTCCATTCACCAACATATCCATGTTGTTAGTTGTTACAACTATCATAGCATCCCAAAATGCATTCATAACAAAAAAAAGAGTAATTCTAGTATATAGTGTCCATGTGTGTCTATCTGTACTCATCTCACAATACATAGATCGTGTTTTGTCTACCCTCTTGCATCCATGCAGTATTATTCTATCCACTCCTATAAAAATTATATATATATTTAATTCAAAATAAATTTAAATAATTTAAAGTTCAAACATTTTTTTAGACAATAATTTTAAACATACCTGAAATCTCCCAAAACACTCTATTTGGACATCCATCATTCCTCGTAGTTGAAGATGTGCCGACATCACTTGCAAAGTGTTTCTTACACCATTCAACAACATCATGTGCATCATTTATACACTCTCCCTCATAATTCATTTGATGTTTTCTTAGTGCGTGTTTGATGCAAGATTATGCGTCGTCATGTTCACCCTTTCCATGGCCACTCTCAAAGAAACTCCAAACATGTGGTATATTATTGTGTCAATGATATCTACATAGTGCATAAAATGGCCTTGATGATTTGAATATTGACACACACCCATTAAACCATACAAAATGTTGTTCAATACTCATGTAAGACCCTGCTTCATGTGCGACTAACACAACCTTAAATTGTTATACATTTCTCCTAAATATATGGTTAAATATATTGCAAGTGATAAGAAAGGCGATTGTCTGACAATAACCTTGTAATTCATTTTTACTTTATGTTATATTGTCATTATTTTACTTAATGAAGATGTATGTGAATGTAAATTATTGAATAAGATTTGAAATTATAAGATGAATTTGAAATAAGATAATTGTTATTTCGTATTACATTGCATTCAGGTAATTAGCTATGTCAATTATTTGTGGATAAAATTATGAAGATTCAATTTACAATTAATATGGTTTATTATTATGGTCTAATTGTGCTTAATTGTGTTGTGCAGGAAAGGAGGTGAGTCAATGTAGGATTAGCATTAAAGGTCAAATGATTATTGTGATTATGGTTTAGTTATTTTGAATTTATAAATAGGACATTAGAATTTAGAAAATATTTTTAAGGTTAAGGTATATAGTTAATGTGTAATGGTGATTTATGTGTGGGTTAAATGCAAAGTATGTTTGTGGGGGTAATTAAGTGTTATTACCATGTGGTTAAGTGTGTGAGTGAAGAATTAAAGTTGGGGACCTTTAGTTAAGTTAAAATTCGAATTCATTCTTTCATGAGCTTTTAAGAGGTCTTAAAAAGACCTATTTTATGTATTTACACTTTTTTTAGTATCCTAAGGCAAGTACCTATGGGTTGAGGGTCTATTTATGACCATATCTTGGTCCATATCAAAGATATGACCCTCTTTTAATGCCCATTTAAGGGAGTGACGAATTTGGAAGACCTTGGAGCAAGAGAAGGGTGTCTTGATTCTCAAACTCATTTATGAGATGAGAAAATGGAGATGTAGTGGAAAAGTACTCCATACTCCTCTTAATGAGGAAGAAGATTTTTGGGATTGAGTGGAATGCACTCCTTCCTTCCCCATCTCCCCAAATTTTCTTACACATGTGTGAGCACTTGTGGGAGATTGTGCTTGAGAATTGAATGAGAGATTGACAAGTGTCACTCCTTCATTCAAGATGATTCAAGATGAATCCCTTTATATTTTGTTGAGAAAGGAAAATAGGGTTGTTACCCACTTCTCCTTTTGGAGAATTTTTGGTTAAGTGTTGAATACAGAAAAAAAAGAGAAGCTCTTGGATATAGAAGATGGAAGATTCAAGCTTAGTATGATGTTGGAGGAAATGAGACTCATCCCTACAAGCCATGTAGAGAGATAAGTCTCCCTCTCCTTGCAAACATTTGGTTATTTCATTATGGGATGTTTCTTATGTATTTACTTGTGTTTGAGTGAAAAAAATAGAGTAGAGAAGTTCATTTCTTGAAGTAAATTGCACTTGTGATAGGGGTGATTTTGATGTATGTTATTCTAAACCTCTTTGAAAGTATATAAAGACTCCATTATTTTGAGTCTATTTAAATATGTTTGCTCAAGGGTATGGCTAGAGCCCATGAGGCTTCATGATACCATTAAGGTAGGGTGGAGAGAAAGCCTCACTCTTTTGTGTGTTATTCTTTGTATTCATAATTATCATTGTAATATTGAAGGCTGGTGTATTGTTGTAAAATGGAAGAATGAAATAGAACAACCCCTTGTTTATTGACATGTAAGTCATTGTTTTTGTTTGCAACATTATTTGATATTGTAAGTCTAAAAAAGTGAGTTTCATAAATGCCAAATAAATAAATGAAAAGAGAAAGAAATCCTTATCTTTTGTATGCATTCCTCACAAATTTCTTTTGGGAGGACAAGTGGAAAAAAGTTGGCTGATCTATGTAAAACTGTCAAACTCCAAATTCCATTTGAAATAATGTAAGGAATACATAAAACTCTTCTTTTTGAATCAAAATATAGATTTGCATTAATTTATTGTTTGCCAACATTCATAGGAAGGCTGGTTTACAATAGTGCTGGAAATGTAGATGTAAATAAGATCTTGATGTACTATTTCATTACTAGATAGATTTAACTATTTCATTTCAGATGTTAAATCATAGATCATATCCCAAAAAAGAGAGAATGAATAACGTTCCTATTTTGAAAGGTTTTAGGAAACCCCTTTTATTAAGATTTGTATTTTCTATTTGAGCAACAACTATGGTTCCTTCTTTTTTGTTTAAAAAAAAAATTATATAGTTTAAAAGAGGAATTGTTCTATTTTGTGGTAAAATGATATACATGATGTGTGGAAAACCCAACATTTGGACTTAAAATATGAAAATGCTACTTTGTTTAGTTTTTTTTTTTAAATTTTAAACATAGTTCCTATCATATTTGAATTGAGAATGGAATATAAATTAGTTAGAAGGACAACAATTTTTTTGTTTCAAATGAATATATGCTACCTGATTTAAAAATGATTTTTGTTTAGTCTGTATTAGGAGAGGGAAGGATCATATCCCTCTGTTCCCTCTGAGTCATTGCAGTAATTGAGGTGTGTGAAACATTTTATCCTTTTGGCCCAACCTTGTATGTATCATTTAGAAACATAAAAATAAATGTGCAAATATAATCACACTAAAGGAATGTAAGTCCCTCTATTCATAGTTTAGTGTTACAACTTGTAAGCAATATATTTGATTACCTTTAAGATAGATTTGCATAGTTTCCCTGTATGGGGGAAGGGGGGGCTTAAATGTTGGGGGAACTTAAATGTTGGGTATTATTTCATCCATTTTTGGTATTTGTGAAACCATGTAAAAAATTTCTAGCCTGTAGTTGGAAAAGGACTGTATGTTAAGCCATCAAAGATTGTAGAGTAAATTTATTAAACTGGTTAAAGTTAAAATCCACACAGTGGCTAGTACTCGCCTTTATAGTATTTTAATTATAATCTTTTAAATTTAATAAAAATAAATGTAAGTTTTGTGAAAATTAAATGTTAGTTTTGGTAATTTGTCACATTAATGTTTATTTTTTATTAAAATTATGTAAATAATATATTAATCATTATAATTTAAATTGTAGGATAATACATGCCTATATTCTAATTTAATGGAATAAAAGATAGTTACATGCATTTATATTAATATTAATAATTATTAATCTTATCTTAATTATATTATATAAAAATCAATAATCTTATATAAAAATAATTATATATTAAAATTATAAATATTATAAATATCAAACTAAAGAAATAAAAAATCAAATGATAGTATAATATAATTAGAAGGGAAAAATATAATTATATGAATATAAAATTTATCTAATAATTATGTAACTATGTATATAATATAAATTTACTATTGTATTAAATAATATTTATTGATTAGATAATATAAATTTTAATATATATTTTTAAATTTTTTTATATTAAATAAAATGAAATAATTATAAGAAAGAATTAAATAATAATTATTTAAACATAAAAATTATATAATTATTTTGTTAAATAACAATATGTATAATAGAATCTATTTGTGTTCATGAATCTATATAGAAAAATATTTGAATATAGAATATCATGAATATACATAAAAATTTAAAACACAACAAAATAAACATTATTTAATGTTAAAAAATACTAAATTTAAAAATAAAATAAAAATTACATAAAAAATTAATAAAAAAACCCATTGACAATAATTAAAACTTTAAATACATACTTTTATTTATTTAGTAAAATGTTTAGTGGCTTCCATATTTTCAGACTTAAACATTAAATAAGATTATGTGATATAATTTGTATTAAATCTAGGTTTTTACCTTCCATCAAGTGTTTTTAACAGACTCAACTCCCAAAATGCTCTAGAAAGCCTTGAGCATAAATATATATCTATATAGATATGTTAATAGTCGAGAATTAAGGGACAATATTTTACAGCGTTAGGGTTTACTCAATTGTATGCACTGATTATATAATATAATTATAAGAAAAAATTAAATAATAATTATTTAAATATAAATTTTATATAATAGTTTTATTAAATAAAATATATATAATATAATTTATGTGAAATAAAAAAATCTATTAATTGTCACTAAAGTTATTTGTAATAATAACAATATATGAATTTTAATTTATTATTATTATTACTATTATTTTTTATTTAAATTATCTTTAATTTATTACTAGTCTACCTTTTTCTTCTTCCATTTCATCAATCTCATTTATATTATTTACACTAGAATAGAAAGAAGTTTTTTTATTTTTTTATTTTTTCTTATAAGAAGTTTTTTTATTTTTTTATTTTTTCTTATCTTATTTATCTTTAATTTATTACTTCAAGAAGAGTAATTTTTTTAAAATATATATATATATATATATATATATATATCTATTTTTAATTCTATTTGGAATTAATTCATCCATCAAAGGTTTTTTCCAAGGTATGAGAAGCTTGGGATGCACTCAATAATAGGAAAAATAGTTTTGTTAGAATTATGGAGAAAATTTAGAAATATCTTCTTAAAAATAGGCAAAATAATAGTTTTATTAAATAGGCAAGATAATAGTTCAATTTTCTAGAAAAGAGGCAAGATAATAGTTCAATTTTCTAAAAAATAGGCAAGATAATAGTTAATTTTCTAAAAAATAGGCAAAATAATAGTTCACTTTCAGTTTTTCTAAAAATCCATCAATAACACACAAAGCATTTTAGCCAATCATAATCACCATAAATAATTTTATAATTTATAAAATTAAATATTTTATAAGTTTACTTTATAAAATTGAATTTTATTTTATTTGAGAAAAAATTCTTGTTTTTGATTGGTTGAAAAATGACTTTTTTTTTTTTTTTGGAAAAGGTGGCAAGCCACAAATATAATAATAAAGAAAAGTTTTACAATAAATTGGTGAGTTGCCATAAAGAGGCAAAATGCAACTCAAGATTTACAAAACCAGGCCAATTAGGCTGAAACAAAAGAGGGAAGATCGATCCAGGAGAGTATAAAATCCTAGAAGAAGAAGGATCCTCGAGGAGACCAAAATGTTGATAAGAAGAGCCATGAAGAACAACTTGCTACCAGATCAAAATTTTAATAGAAAGATAAGATGTGAAATATCCTCAAGACGTGCTTCCCTCAAATGAGGCAATATCCACAATTGCATGCTGGATCAAAAGACAAATTACCTTAAACATTAGGTAAATAGGATCACTAACAGAGTTCCCATATTGTTGGGATAAAAGCCTCAAATGAACTTTAAACTCACTCTCCCTAGTTAACTAAGAAAAAAACAACTCATTGCAAATAGTAACAAGTGCCACGTAGTGGCTAATACTTGCTTTTATAGTATTTTAGATTTAGTAAAAACAAATATAAGTTTTATTAATGTGAATAAAATTAAATGTTATTTTTGTTAATTATAGTATTAACATAATCATTTATTAAAATTACATAAATGATATATTAATCATTATAATGTAAATTGTAGGATAATACATGCTTATAAAAGATAGTTACATGTATTTAAATATTAGTATTTATAATTTTTAATCTTATCTTAATTATACTATATAAAAATAATTATATATTAAAATTTTAAATATTAGAAAGATATTATACTAATAATTATGTTACATATTAATATCTATAATATAATATTATTATTTTTATATTATATTAATTAATAATTATTGATTATATAATATAAATTTAAATAATAATTTTTAATTTTTTTATATTAAATAAAATATAAATAAAATGAACATTATATAATATAATTATAAGAAAAAATTAAATAATAATTATTTAAATATAAATTTTACATAATAGTTTTGTTAAAAATATATATGTATAATATAATTTATGTGGAATAAAAATAATAATCTATTAGTTGTCATTAAAGTTATTTGTAATAATAACAATATATGAATTTCAATTTTTATTTATCATTATTATTATTTAATTTATCTTTAATTTATTACTAACTTACCTTGTTCTTCTTCCATTTCATACACTAGAATAAGAAGAAGTTTTATTATTTTTTAGTTTTTCTTATTCATGAATCTATCTAATATTTGAATATAGACATCTCAAAATATTATAAATATACATAAAAATTTAAAACACAACAAAATAAATATATAAATATTTAATATTAAAAAAAAAATTTGAATTCTATTTATGTGCTCCACCCTTGTATATTATTAATGCATTACATGTCATATTGTAAAGTGTGCGACCTTGTACCTTTTTTCTTTTACTTTTATTTCATATATGAGTTTGGCCATCCTTTTAAATTGGTGCATCAATATGCAATTTGGCAAGAAGCGTAGTAGAGAAGTTTGGGATGCACTCAACAACAATAGGCAAAATAATAGTTTTATTTTCTTAAAAATAGACAAAATAATAATTCAATTTTCTAAAAAAAGGGCAAAATAATAGTTCAATTTTCTAAAAAATAGGAAAAATAATAATTCATTTCACTTTTCTCAAAATCGGTCAATAACACAAATTTTTAGCCAATCATATTCACAAAAAATATTTTTTCTAATTTATAAAGTTAAATATTTTACAAGTTAACTTTGCAAAATTTAATTTAATTTAATTTTTTTTTTAAATATTGTTTTTGATTGGTTGAAAGCCAACTAATTAATAACTAATTAACTAAGAAAAACTAAACTCATTGCAATAGTATTGCCTAACCGAAAGTACTAATAAACAACAAAAATATATACCTATTTATTAATTTTTGGGGGCAGCTTCCATAGAGCTGCCACTCCACATTTCTGTGAGTCAAAAAATTGAACCTACTCATTAGATCCAGTGCCAAGCAAGGAGACCTCATAATTTTCTGGTATAAAAATTAGTTCTTCATGACCTTCAAATATGGTGTCATTCACCCCTGCACATCCAAGATAAATGATATTAAACCCTTGCAAATATTAATCTGCCATATCACTCCAGTATGCTATCTTTTCCAATGGTTTTGAAGTGTAAAAGCAAATAATAATAGAATGAAAATAGAATCTTGTTGCCTTAGCATGACCAGAATCCTCTGTCTCTGTTGCAAATGCAATGTAACAGGTTAATAAATATAATCATAAAATGATCAAATGAAGAAAGGAATAAAATATGGATGTAAAATCCATGGAGCTCAATGCTCGTGTAATATAGATGGAAAAATAAGCAGCAAAACATGTTTATCAAAAGCTTGAATTCAAAAAATATATATATACAAATCTAGACCCACAGTTTCAAAGCCAATGAAATTGGATGGCTGAGGGTTAAATCTAGATTGAAGTCCTTCACCTTCCCTTGCTATGACTCTGTTCATCTTTGCCGTTGTAAACCATAGCCGAAAGAAGTCAAAAGGCAAATAAAAAATTAGGGTTGCAAGTTATTTGGAGGTGCCTGGTCTAAGTTTAAAATGGATGTGATTCAAATTGCTATTCAGTTCCTTTTTTAAGAGAAATTTAATATTTCTAGGAAGTAGTCAAGTTGACATTAAAATAATAAAGATATATTAACGACAATTATATTTTATAGAAAATATAGTGAAATTTAAATGGATAATAACCTATGTTCAATGGAGATTTAAATATAAATTAGTTTATAAAAACTATAACATTTTGAAAAATGGACAAGTGTTTTTTTATAAATTAAATTATTTATTATATTAAAAATGTAACATTGAGAGTAATATCAATACTAATTATTTATTTCTATGATCAACAATAAAATGGAGTTTAGTGTAATAGTGGTTAATATAGTATATCATTGGTAACTTTAGAATTATTAAAAATTAATGAGAAGGGGATACTTTTTCAGATATAAATTTGTGCTTCCTTTTTAAAGGGCCCTAAATATTAAATTATTGTTAAACCATAGTCTTTCTAGTCTCACCCTATTCAATCTGAGACTCATGACACTTGCACAACCCAATGAGAGTATAACTAATTAGTTGCATAAATAACTTTTGCTCCTGATTTAAGAAGTTTCTTCACATGGAGGTGTACAACTCATATCATGTTATGCCACAAACACTTAGAGTGTTGTTTAACTTAATTAATGTTTATAGAAAAAAAATAGCTGGATTTTTCTAGCAGAAAATACGAGCTTGACACTTCACACCTCTTCTTTCCAAATCTTCAAAAAACTTCTTAAAGCAAAGTTGTACAAAAAGTGTGTCATGATCTTTATCATCACTAATATAAAAGTGATATTCTTTCTTGATGACTCGTTTTTCATATGTACTGTCAACACCATCAAAATCCAATTATGAATATCTATGACAAACATGCACCATAATAGTGATCTGCTTCGAATAGTAAGATTGTGTTTGAATCTCCTTTGATGGGTAAAAGAGTATAATAGTATTTTTCTACAAAGTCAACTACTGATAAAAACTATTCCAACTGGGAAAGTATCTCTTAACAATTGATATTGTTTTGCTTGCCACTTAGCATAAAATGAATGATGTATGTATGCTTGTATCAATTTACGAATTTTTTTCATAAATGTTCCAATAGGTACCTCCTCTTCTACATAATCTAACTTTGTGGATTCTTTCCCAATTTTTGTTTCAAACTTTATGTACTTTTAACTCTTGCAATTTACCATCTTTGACATGTCAATATCTTCATTTCTCAAAGGAATTTTAGCTAGATTTCCACATGTTTCACAAATTCCTTTTAAGCATTTCATTGGAGGTCCATCTACATCATCATTAGATTTATCACATAAGATGGATGCTATGAATTGACTTACCTGTTTAGAAGGTGCGTTTTGAGAACTATCACTTTCTTCTATGATATTTCAGAACACTTGATAGTAAAGATTAAATTCAATATGATAACGAGAACAAAAAGTTTCAAAAACCTTGTTTTCCCTCACATAATGTGGTCTTAACAATTGAAACATTGTCCAATCTTTATATGAGGATTTGCATCACAAAACATGATATACATCTCATGTTGTGTTATGTCTAACCAATGTTTTGTGTGCAGTTGAAAATTGTTTGGACTGGGCCCAATCCTGTATTTTAGAACATCTCTTTTATTTGATGAGGGAGTAGTATGCTCATGCCAAAATCCTGAGGCCAAGTTCCTAACATCAACTTCAATCTTGTCAAAATAAGAAGCCCTACACATCAATGCCCAATTTCCTTTTGCAGTAGAATCATCCAAAACCTTTCTCATTTTCACATATCCTTCTACTTAATCCAATTTCACTTGAAATTGAATAGAGTTGACGCTTTCTTGTCATTTGTGGACTTACAATAGATGTAAACATCACTCTTCTTGAAATGATCTTATCCACTAATCTAGATTGCTTCCTAATGAAACCCAAACCTTGTTCAACATTTTCAATAATATTTAAGTATTCTAGGCCTTTTTTTTCCTCATTTTTGTGAAATCCACACCCATCAATTCTAATGGCTCTTTTAGGTCATCATGAAGAAGTAATGTTGATAACAATTAGGCTTGACCAAGTGTATCATGAATTTTGAAATAAGTCTCAAATATTTCCTTTGAAGTTCATGTGAATGCCCTCTTAGTTGTAGCAGGAGGTTGTTCAACATAAAACTTCAATTTCTCAATATCCAATTCAAGTAAATGATCTATTATTTTGTAAATAAAATAAAATTTACATAAAAAATTAATAAAAAAACCCATTGACAATAATTAAAACTTTAAATACATACTTTTATTTATTTATTAAAATGTATTCTATTAGAAGTAAAATGTTTAGTGGCTTCCATATTTTCAGACTTAAACATTAAATAAGATTATGTGATATAATTTGTATTAAATCTAGGTTTTTACCTTCCATCAAGTGTTTTTAATAGACTCAACTCCCAAAATGCTCTAGAAAGCCTTGAGCATAAATATATATCTATATAGATATGTTAATAGTCGAGAATCGAGAATTAAGGGACAATATCTTACAGCGTTAGGGTTTACTCAACTGTATGCACTGATTATATAATATAATTATAAGAAAGAATTAAATAATAATGATTTAAATATAAATTTTATATAATAGTTTTATTAAATAAAATATATATAATATAATTTATGTGAAATAAAAAAATCTATTAATTGTCACTAAAGTTATTTGTAATAATAACAATATATGAATTTTAATTTATTATTATTATTACTATTATTTTTTATTTAAATTATCTTTAATTTATTACTAGTCTACCTTTTTCTTCTTCCATTTCATCAATCTCATTTATATTATTTACACTAGAATAGAAAGAAGTTTTTTTATTTTTTTATTTTTTCTTATAAGAAGTTTTTTTATTTTTTAATTTTTTCTTATCTTATTTATCTTTAATTTATTACTTCAAGAAGAGTAAATTTTTTAATATATATATATATATATATCTATTTTTAATTCTATTTGGAATTAATTCATCCATCAAAGGTTTTTTCCAAGGTATGAGAAGCTTGGGATGCACTCAATAATAGGAAAAATAGTTTTGTTAGAATTATGGAGAAAATTTAGAAATATCTTCTTAAAAATAGGCAAAATAATAGTTTTATTAAATAGGCAAGATAATAGTTCAATTTTCTAGAAAAGAGGCAAGATAATAGTTCAATTTTCTAAAAAATAGGCAAGATAATAGTTAATTTTCTAAAAAATAGGCAAAATAATAGTTCACTTTCAGTTTTTCTAAAAATCCATCAATAACACACAAAGCATTTTAGCCAAATATAATAATAAAGAAAAGTTTTACAATAAATTGGCGAGTTGCCATAAAGAGGCAAAATGCAACTCAAGATTTACAAAACCAGGCCAATTAGGCCGAAACAAAAGAGGGAAGATCGATCCAAGAGAGTATAAAATCCTAGAAGAAGAAGGATCCTCAAGGAGACCAAAATGTTGATAAGAAGAGCCGTGAAGAACAACTTGCTACCAGATCAAAATTTTAATAGAAAGATAAGATGTGAAATATCCTCAAGACGTGCTTCCCTCAGATGAGGCAATATCCACAATTGCATGCTGGATCAAAAGACAAATTACCTTAAACATCAGGTAAATAGGATCACTAACAGAGTTCCCATATTGTTGGGATAAAAGCCTCAAATGAACTTTAAACTCTCTCTCTAGTTAACTAAGAAAAAAACAACTCATTGCAAATAGTAACAAGTGCCACGTAGTGGCTAATACTTGCCTTTATAGTATTTTAGATTTAGTAAAAACAAATGTAAGTTTTATTAATGTGAATAAAATTAAATGTTATTTTTGTTAATTATAGTATTAACATAATCATTTATTAAAATTACATAAATGATATATTAATCATTATAATGTAAATTGTAGGATAATACATGCTTATAAAAGATAGTTACATGCATTTAAATATTAGTATTTATAATTTTTAATCTTATCTTAATTATACTATATAAAAATAATTATATATTAAAATTTTAAATATTAGAAAGATATTATAAATATCAAACAAAATAAAAATCAAATCAAATGATAGTATAATATAATTAGAAGAAAAAAAAAGAAAAAAATGATAATTATTATATAAATATAAAATTTATCTAATAATTATGTTACATATTAATATCTATAATATAATATAAATTTTTTATATTATATTAATTAATAATTATTGATTATATAATATAAATTTAAATAATAATTTTTAATTTTTTTATATTAAATAAAATATAAATAAAATGAACATTATATAATATAATTATAAGAAAAAATTAAATAATAATTATTTAAATATAAATTTTACATAATAGTTTTGTTAAAAATATATATGTATAATATAATTTATGTGGAATAAAAATAATAATCTATTAGTTGTCATTAAAGTTATTTGTAATAATAACAATATATGAATTTCAATTTTTATTTATCATTATTATTATTTAATTTATCTTTAATTTATTACTAACTTACCTTGTTCTTCTTCCATTTCATACACTAGAATAAGAAGAAGTTTTATTATTTTTAGTTTTTCTTATTCATGAATCTATCTAATATTTGAATATAGACATCTCAAAATATTATAAATATACATAAAAATTTAAAACACAACAAAATAAATATATAAATATTTAATATTAAAAAAAAAATTGAATTCTATTTATGTGCTCCACCCTTGTATATTATTAATGCATTACACGTCATATTGTAAAGTGTGCGACCTTGTACCTTTTTTCTTTTACTTTTATTTCATATATGAGTTTGGCCATCCTTTTAAATTGGTGAATCAATATGCAATTTGGCAAGAAGCGTAGTAGAGAAGTTTGGGATGCACTCAACAACAATAGGCAAAATAATAGTTTTATTTTCTTAAAAATAGACAAAATAATAATTCAATTTTCTAAAAAAAGGGCAAAATAATAGTTCAATTTTCTAAAAAATAGGCAAAATAATAATTCATTTCACTTTTCTCAAAATCGGTCAATAACACAAATTTTTAGCCAATCATATTCACAAAAAATATTTTTTCTAATTTATAAAGTTAAATATTTTACAAGTTAACTTTGCAAAATTTATTTATTTATTTATTTTTTTAAAAAATATTGTTTTTGATTGGTTGAAAGCCAACTAATTAATAACTAATTAACTAAGAAAAACTAAACTCATTGCAATAGTATTGCCTAACCGAAAGTACTAATAAACAACAAAATATATACCTATTTATTAATTTTTGGGGGCAGCTTCCATAGAGCTGCCACTCCACATTTCTGTGAGTCAAAAATTTGAACCTACTCATTAGATCCAGTGCCAAGCAAGGAGACCTCATAATTTTCTGGTATAAAAATTAGTTCTTCATGACCTTCAAATATGGTGTCATTCACCCCTGCACATCCAAGATAAATGATATTAAACCCTTGCAAATATTAATCTGCCATATCACTCCAGTATGCTATCTTTTCCAATGGTTTTGAAGTGTAAAAGCAAATAATAATAGAATGAAAATAGAATCTTGTTGCCTTAGCATGACCAGAATCCTCTGTCTCTGTTGCAAATGCAATGTAACAGGTTAATAAATATAATCATAAAATGATCAAATGAAGAAAGGAATAAAATATGGATGTAAAATCCATGGAGCTCAATGCTCGTGTAATATAGATGGAAAAATAAGCAGCAAAATATGTTTATCAAAAGCTTGAATTCAAAAAATATATATATACAAATCTAGACCCACAGTTTCAAAGCCAATGAAATTGGATGGCTGAGGGTTAAATCTAGATTGAAGTCCTTCACCTTCCCTTGCTATGACTCTGTTCATCTTTGCCGTTGTAAACCATAGCCGAAAGAAGTCAAAAGGCAAATAAAAAATTAGGGTTGCAAGTTATTTGGAGGTGCCTGGTCTAAGTTTAAAATGGATGTGATTCAAATTGCTATTCAGTTCCTTTTTTAAGAGAAATTTAATATTTCTAGGAAGTAGTCAAGTTGACATTAAAATAATAAAGATATATTAACGACAATTATATTTTATAGAAAATATAGTGAAATTTAAATGGATAATAACCTATGTTCAATGGAGATTTAAATATAAATTAGTTTATAAAAACTATAACATTTTGAAAAATGGACAAGTGTTTTTTTATAAATTAAATTATTTATTATATTAAAAATGTAACATTGAGAGTAATATCAATACTAATTATTTATTTCTATGATCAACAATAAAATGGAGTTTAGTGTAATAGTGGTTAATATAGTATATCATTGGTAACTTTAGAATTATTAAAAATTAATGAGAAGGGGATACTTTTTCAGATATAAATTTGTGCTTCCTTTTTAAAGGGCCCTAAATATTAAATTATTGTTAAACCATAGTCTTTCTAGTCTCACCCTATTCAATCTGAGACTCATGACACTTGCACAACCCAATGAGAGTATAACTAATTAGTTGCATAAATAACTTTTGCTCCTGATTTAAGAAGTTTCTTCACATGGAGGTGTACAACTCATATCATGTTATGCCACAAACACTTAGAGTGTTGTTTAACTTAATTAATGTTTATAGAAAAAAAATAGCTGGATTTTTCTAGCAGAAAATACGAGCTTGACACTTCACACCTCTTCTTTCCAAATCTTCAAAAAAATTCTTAAAGCAAAGTTGTACAAAAAGTGTGTCATGATCTTTATCATCACTAATATAAAAGTGATATTCTTTCTTGATGACTCGTTTTTCATATGTACTGTCAACACCATCAAAATCCAATTATGAATATCTATGACAAACATGCACCATAATAGTGATTTGATTCAAATAGTAAGATTGTGTTTGAATCTCCTTTGATGGGTAAAAGAGTATAATAGTATTTTTCTACAAAGTCAACTACTGATAAAAACTGTTCCAACTGGGAAAGTATCTCTTAACAACTGATATTGTTTTGCTTGCCACTTAGCATAAAATGAATGATGTATGTATGCTTGTATCAATTTATGAATTTTTTTCATAAATGTTCCAATAGGCACCTCCTCTTCTACATAATCTAACTTTGTGGATTCTTTCCCAATTTTTGTTTCAAACTTTATGTACTTTTAACTCTTGCAATTTACCATCTTTGACATGTCAATATCTTCATTTCTCAAAGGAATTTTAGCTAGATTTCCACATGTTTCACAAATTCCTTTTAAGCATTTCATTGGAGGTCCATCTACATCATCATTAGATTTATCACATAAGATGGATGCTATGAATTGACTTACTTGTTTAGAAGGTGCGTTTTGAGAACTATCACTTTCTTCTATGATATTTCAGAACACTTGATAGTAAAGATTAAATTCAATATGATAACGAGAACAAAAAGTTTCAAAAACCGTGTTTTCCCTCACATAATGTGGTCTTAACAATTGAAACATTGTTTGTCCAATCTTTATATGAGGATTTGCATCACAAAACATGATATACATCTCATGTTGTGTTATGTCTAACCAATGTTTTGTGTGCAGTTGAAAATTGTTTGGACTAGGCCCAATCATGTATTTTAGAACATCTCTTTTATTTGATGAGGGAGTAGTATGATCATGCCAAAATCCTGAGGCCAAGTTCCTAACATCAACTTCAATCTTGTCAAAATAAGAATCCCTACATATCAATGCCCAATTGCCTTTTGCAGTAGAATCATCCAAAACCTTTCTCATTTTCACATATCCTTCTACTTAATCCAATTTCACTTGAAATTGAATAGAGTTGACGCTTTCTTGTCATTTGTGGACTTACAATAGATGTAAACATCACTCTTCTTGAAATGATCTTATCCACTAATCTAGATTGCTTCCTAATGAAACCCAAACCTTGTTCAACGTTTTCAATAATATTTAAGTATTCTAGGCCTTTTTTTCCCTCATTTTTGTGAAATCCACACCCATCAATTCTAATGGCTCTTTTAGGTCATCATGAAGAAGTAATGTTGATAACAATTAGGCTTGACCAAGTGTTTCATGAATTTTGAAATAAGTCTCAAATATTTCCTTTGAAGTTCATGTGAATGCCCTCTTAGTTGTAGCAGGAGGTTGTTCAACATAAAACTTCAATTTCTCAATATCCAATTCAAGTAAATGATCTATTATTTTGTAAGAAATTTTTCTCTTCACCTCTTTAATTAGATTCATAGTATGAATATTGGTAGAAGGAAGCGATCCTAACCCCTGTCCAACATCAAATTGTGTATGGGCCTCCTCTCTAACATCAATTGTTTGTGCAACTTGGGTCTCCTACCATCAATCATGGCTGCTTCAACCTCCTCTTCTCTAGTAACTAAATTTGACTCAAGGACCTCTACTCCACTTTCCATTTGTTGTGTAACATCCCACTACACAACCCCGAAGGGTAAGAGCCAAAAGAGGACAAGATAATTTTTTTTGAAAACATAAAGAATAACTTACACATAAAGCAGTTGCCAATACGATATATCGACAACACACATGGCCAAGCATGGCCGAATGCACAACCCAAAGGATAGGACTAATTTACCCTCTAGAGAAAATCCGAACAAGAGCAAATAGGATAGCTCTAGAAATTTTGCTTTAGAACTTCCTGCTTCGAAACAATCTGCACTGGTGCTCCAAATTATCTACGTCGGTGCTCTAGAATTATCTGCGCAGGTGCTCCAGAATTATCTGCGCAGGTGCTTTGAAATTATCTACGCCGATGCTCCGAAAATCTCTATTGTAACATCACATAACATTATACAAAAAGCTCTGATGCGCTGGAACTTTTAGCAGCAACAACACATAGCAACAAATAGAAAGTGGCAATGCGCCAAAACTTTAGCAGCAACAACATAGAGCAACAAATAGAAAGTGACGTTGTTCTGGAACCTTTGCAGACTATTGCAAGAAGGAAATACATAGCCAAAGATCTAATTTTTGCATGAGAATTTCAGAAAGAAAATTCATAATGATCATCATGATACGAGCGAGTCCGATACCAACACCGGAACTCGTAAGCCAAATATAAAATATCACATTTCTTTTCATTAACTTATATGATTACATCTTCTCTTTGAAGAGAGTACAATATACACATAAATGAATATACATGAG